>CM059492.1:4039083-4284083 GCA_030408155.1 Lophura swinhoii | reverse complement strand
TCTCTTTTAGTCTCTTTTCTTTTCTTTTCTGTTCGTCTATTTTCGTCTCTCTTCTTTCTTTTCATTTCTTTTCTTTTCTATTCTTTTCGTCTCTTTTCGTCTCTTCTTTTCTTTTCATCCTTTTTCGTCTTTTTTCTTTTCTTTTCTTTCTTTCTTTCTTTTCTTTTCTTTTCTTTTCTTTTCTTTTCTTTTCTTTTCTTTTCTTTTCTTTTCTTTTCATCTCTTTTCTATTCTTTTCGTCTCTTTTCGTCTCTTTTCTTTTCCTTTCTTCCCTTTTCTTTTTTTTTCTTTTTTTTCTTTTTTTTTCTTTCTTTTCTCTTCTTCCTTTTCTTTTCCTTTCTTTTCTTTTCTTTTCTTTTCTTTTCTTTTCTTTCTTTTCTTTTCTTTTCTTTTCTTTTCTTTTCTTGTCTTGTCTTGTCTTGTGTTGTCTTTTCTTTTCTTTTCTGTTCGTCTATTTTCGTCTTTTCTTTTCGTCTTTTCGTCTCTTTTCTTTTTGTCTCTTTTCGTCTCTTTTCCTTTCTTTTCGTCTCTTTTCGTCTCTTTTCCTTTCTTTTCGTCTCTTTTCTTTTCTTTTCTTTTCTTTTCTTTTCTTTTCTTTTCTTTTCTTTTCTTTTCTTTTTTTCATCTCTTATCTATTCTTTTCGTCTCTTTTCGTCCCTTTTCGTCTCTTTTCTTTTCCTTTCTTCCCTTTTCTTTTTTTTTCTTTTTTTCTTTTTTTTCTTTTCTTTTCTTTTCTTTTCTTTTCTTTTCTTTTCTTCTTTTCTTTTCTTTTCTTTTCTTTTCTTTTCTTTTCTTTTCTTTTTCTTTTCTTTCTTTTCTTTTCTTTTTTTTCTTTCTTTTTCTTTTCTTTTCTTTTCGTCTCTTTTCTTTTCTTTCTTTTCTTGTCTTGTCTTGTCTTGTCTTGTGTTGTCTTGTCTTGTCTTGTCTTGTCTTGTGTTGTCTTGTCTTTTCTTTTCTGTTCGTCTATTTTCGTCTCTTTTCTTTTCGTCTCTTTTCGTCTCTTTTCTTTTTGTCTCTTTTCGTCTCTTTTCCCTTTCTTTTCGTCTCTTTTCTTTTCTTTTCTTTCTTTTCTTTCTTTCTTTCTTTTCTTTTCTTTCTTGTCTTGTCTTGTCTTGTCTTGTCTTGTCTTGTCTTTTCTTTTCTTTTCTTTTCTTTTCTTTTCTTTTCTTTTCTTTTCTTTTCTTTTCTTTTCTTTTCTTTTCTTTTCTTTTCTTTTCTTTTCTTTTCTTTTCTTTTCTTTTACGTTCTTTCCTTGGTCTGTACACAAAGTTGCCAGGAATTATCAGGTCAAGCACACAAAACCGCTGTGCCCGCTGTCCTGTCCCTATCCCCAGCTGTTCACTCATCTTGCCTCTTAAAAACATCCTCGGATCCGCAGCCAGCTCCATGATGAACCACCCCTGCCAACCCGTTGAGCCACAGAAAAATGAGCGGGGTGCACCATCCTGTGCTGTAGAAGCAGAGGCTCACCGCAGGCTTTGTTGGTATCCCTGGTTTCTGGCACCAAATTGTGAGAAGCACACTCTAGATAAAAAATTTCTAATCAGGCAAAGATCTCTGTGAAGAGCAGTTTATTCATTATTGCAATAATTGGTGCACACCCCCTACTGACAAGGGAGAAATTGTGCAACTAGTTAGTGAAATCCATTCCGTTATACACCCTGGGTCCACGCAGGTAAAGCCTCTCCTGGCACTCATTGGTTGAGCGTCTCAGGCTCACAGCCTTCTGATGCTATTGCTACGGTTCACTTCCATAGCTACGGTTACACTTCCATACAATGTCTGTTACCAACCTTGGGTGTGTTTTGGACTTTTTCTAGCGATAGGAGGACAATATTTTCACTCATTCTGTCTCTCCTTTACCCTAGTGCCTGTGCCATTTCTACCTAGGTCGAACCACCTCAGTCTCAACTTTACTCTGTTCTGGAGTTTTCTTTGTAAGAGACTACTTATCCTATGCTATATACAGGAAAATAATGGAAACCTTCCACTGCAAAAACACAATCTACCTCTCACAGTTGAGAAGTGGAGGACTGGCCAAGCTCAGATGGTGGTAATTAGTGGGGCAGAGTCCAGTTGAGAACTGTGACTAGTGACATTCCCCAGGGGTCAGTGCTGGGTCTGGTCTTGTTCAGTATCTTCATCGATGACCTTGATGAGGGGATAGTGTCCACCCTCAACAAGTACGCCAGTGATACAAAGCTAGAAGGTGTGGCTGACACACCAGAAGGCTGTGCTGCCATTCTGCAAGACCTGGACAGACTAAAGAGCTGGGCAGTAAGAAACCAGATGAGGTTTAACAAAAGCAAATGCAGAGTCTTGCACCTAGGAAGGAATAACCACAAGTATCAGTACAGGTTGGGATATGAACTGCTGGAGAGCAGCTCTGCAGAGAACCTGGGAGTCCTACTGGACAACAGGTTGGCCATGAGCAAGCAGTGTGCCCTGGTGGCCAATAATGGGATCCTGGGGTGCATTAAAAGGAGTGTGGTCAGCATGTCAAGGGAGATGATCCTCCCCTCTACTCTGCCCTGGTCAGGCCTCACCTGGAGTACTGTATCCAGTTCAGGGCTCCCCAGTACAAAAAAGACAGGATCTCCTGGAAAGAGTCCTGAGGAGTGCCACAAGGATGATAAAGGGCCTGGAGCATCTCCCTTATGAGGAAAGGCTGGGTGACCTGGGTCTGTTCAGCCTTGAGAAAAGAAGACTGAGAGGGGATCTTATTAATGTTTATAAATATCTTAAGTGTGGGAGACAAAGGGACATGGCCAACCTCTTTTCAGCTGTCTGTGGGGATAGGACAAGAGGAAACAGCCATAAACTGGAGCATAGGAAGTTCTGCACCAATATGCAAAGGAACTTCTTCACAGTGAGGATGATGGAGCACTGGAACAGGCTGCCCAGGGTTTTTGTGGATTCTCCTTCTCTGGAGATATTTAAGACTCGCCTGGATGCCTACTTGTGCAGCCTGCTGTAGGGAGCCTGCTTTGGGGGGGGTTGGACTCAGTGATCTCTAGAGGTCCTTTCCAACCCCTACAATTCTGTGATTCATTGATTCCCCAGAGCAGAGTGCCTCACTGAAAAAATGGCTCTACATCCTTGTCATAGCCCCGAATTGCCTCTGTCAGCTCTGACTTTTCCCAGTCTTTTCTGAATCCATTTATTGTCCAAAACATCATATAACACTTAATTCTAGTTTATCTCTATGGAAAAGAACTTCCTTTACCTGTGATTTAATAAAATGCTTTCACTGATTTAAAAACTCTTCAACAAGATTCTTGGTTAGATTGCTTATATATTTATTTGCAAAATGTGTGTCTTCAAAGATTTTTGTTAATATTTGATAACATTCATGTTATCAACATATGCAATGGACATACCACACTCAAAAACATGATACAAATAATACTCCTTCCAATAATTTTCCCCATCCCAGGGATCCTGGTTTGCTCTTCAGTCTCTACAGAGTGTCTTCCTGCCCGCAGGTGATTATTTCACTTTTAAGTATTCATCGACAAATATACGAAGCAAAATATCTTGTATTTTATTCAAATCAAGTGATACCTACTTGAGGTTTTATGATAGAAATGACTACTGCTAAATACAGACCTGAATATCTCAGATTCCACTGGTCATTAATCTTTAACCTATAATTATCTTATATGAAGGATTTACAAAATCATTATGTAATTGACCATTAGAAGAATAGTCTATCTCAGATTTGAAAGTCAGTTCTTTTCTTTATAGTTATGCATGATTTGAACTCCTACATGCTAAAAGTCCTTTATTTTACTCTTTTTTTTTGATACAGAAAAAATAACATTCATGAGATTTAATCAATTGAAGAATTTTGCTTAATTTAAGTAGATTTAGAAAAGGTAACTATATTCAAGTATAAAAAGTAACCATTTTATAATTGTTCTCTAGATAAATATCATCTGTTTAACATAAGCACTCATTACTTTTACTGTCTGCAACAATTAACATGGACAAAGCAAAGTTTACATCTGCAAAATATACTCCATACAGCATCCTAAAAGAGCAAATCATACTCATGTGAGAATCACCTACTATGCCACAACCATCTTTGCACTATGGAAAAAATTTGATAAGCTAAATCATAGAATCACCAGGTTGGAAAAGACCGACAAGATCTTCAGGTCCAACCGTCTACCTATCGCCAATAGTTCTCACTAAACCATGTCCCTCAACACATCTAAATGTTCCTTGAACACCTCCAGGGTCTGTGACTCCACCACCTCCTGGCAGCCCATTCCAGTGCCTGACCACTCTTTCAGAAAAGTAGCATTTCCTAATATCCAGCCTGAATCTCCCTGTGCAACTTAGGCCATTCCCTCTAGTCCTATTACTAGTTACACAATAGACGAGGCCAACCCCCAGCTCACTACAACCTCCCTTCAGCTAGTTATAGAGAGAGATAAGGTCTCCCCTGAGCTTCTTCTTCAGATTGAACAATCCCAATTCCCTCAGCCACTCCTCATAAGGCCTGTGCTCCGACTCCTCACCAGCTTAGTTGCCCTTCTCTGGACACGCTCCAGAGCCTCTATGTCTTTCTTGCAGTTGAAGGACCAAAACTCAACACAGTACTCGAGGTGCGGCCTCACCAGTGCTGAGTACAGAGGGACAATTACTTCCCTGATCCTGCTAGCAACCACTATTCCTGATACAAGCCAGGATGCCATTGGCCTTCTTGGCCATCTGGGCACACTGCTGGCTCATGTTCAGCTGAGCATCAACCAATAAGTAACCCCTGTTAGGATTGGATCCATCATATCAAGCTGTGGGGAGAGCAGATAGAACATAGGAGAGAGGAGAGAATTGCAGAATGAGGGAAAAAGGGGAACAACATTTTATCATTTACAGTTGGTGAACTTTTATTTTGAAAACCTCTGGCTTAGATTTCTTTAATTAAAAAATGGAGAGGTGGGGGAAAGCTGATGTCTGGATTTTTCTTGGGTTATTTTTACCTGCTCAAAGTCACAAAGAATCACTTTGCTGCTAATCACCATGCTGCTAATAACAGGTACTCACTTCTCCTCAACCATTTGCTTTTGGTACTCCTCATGCTCCTCTCTGTCATTCCTGCAACATCTGCTGGTCAGAAGGAATGTTTTCTTCTTTACCTCCAAGTCTCAAATTCTTTACCTGGTTGCTCAACATACTTTTCATTAGGATGGTAATCCTCAAGAAAAAGGAACTACAAGCAAACAACTACGAGAAAGCCAAAACAAACAAGAAATTTCAAAATCAACAATCATAAGCAAGAGAGTTTCTACAGCCACAGCAGCTCTTCAAGGACACAATGCTAGTGAAATGTGAATGCCAAAACCAGCTTGTCAGCATAATCTGGATGAAAGAGTGAACTCCTATTATCTAGAGGCAGATGGTTCAGATTACAAACACACAAACAAATGATTGAATGCAGCTACTTTTTATATTAATAGCTTAAGCTAATTATATATTTTTAAAAGAGTGTGGTAGTAGCACTTTGACTGCTTACATCTTAAAACTCACTTTCACAAAGACCAAAACATTCCCAGAAGAACAATGGATCTGAAATGAAATTCCAGTTACCTAAATGGTCATAAGAAAACTGTAAAATTTGGGCAGAACATCCTTTGGGATTTACACAGTCCTATGAGATTTGAAAACTGGAATTCTTCATTAAGAAAAAAAAAAAAATCCTTTTTATCTATTAATGCATTATCGCATTGGACAATGAATGTTGTTTTTTTAACCAACTCTCCATATGGTTCCTTTGTCTCACAGTAGAATGGGGCATTACTGACATCATTACATTTTCTTTTAATGAAAAGCAAGTCATCTTTGTACTTTGACCATAGACAATTAGGGGAAAAAAATCGTCTGCTGGGTCTCAAAAGATAATGATTTGGGGTTTTGAACATTTGTCCTACTATGACTAACTGCACATGGTTTAATGAAATATTCTGTAGTCTTGATTACCTAAATTGTTCTCTCAGCACTTCAGCACTCATAATTTCACTGAGATGGGAGGATTCCAGTTTGCCTAATGCCTTAATTAGTATTAGAGTCTTTCTAATTAAAGTAGACTTGTTACTATTAAAAATGAAAAAAAAAAAATAAAAATAAAAACAGTATCCTCTCTAATTCTGTATTATTATTGATTAAACAAGAAACTTGGAATTTATTTTTCAAATAGAGTATCACTCAGCAGCAAGAACTCCAAATCGCAACAAAATTACTTTGATAGACTACAGATAATTAGGAAGCAGGGTTCTTTTTGTTTGTTTTTTTAAATCAAAAGCTATTTTGATCATCATTATGCACTTTCAGAAATGTGTTGTCATGGTTTTATGGTTTTCATCAGTATTCCACATCATAACATCAGACAGTGCACAGGGAGTTAAAGAGTTTATGCTGAAGTTCCACGGATTGTCAATATTTCCGGTCCCTTGATCACAAAAGAGAAGAATGAACTACAACTCCCAGAAGACTTCATTTTTTTCATTTGGAGGGAAGGATAAAAATAACTGGGTGTCTCAAGGCTTTCTCTTTTTGCTCCCTGACTGCTTCGCCTATAGCATTACAGTAAGGGCTCCAGTTTTGGAAAATCTCTCATTTAATTTTATTTATTAACTTCATTTCCAATCAGCCCCTCTCATTCTGCTCATACTTATCCTCTGTCTGGTCAGAAGGCTGCTTATCATATTTCCCCTGGCTGGGCCCCAAGACCCCCAGACCTGTCTGTCTGCCCATGGAACCATAAGATACCAGTCTCTGACTGCTCGATACAGATCCAGCCCTTGTTTCAAGAGCCATGAACAGACAATGCTTTGTAAAGGCCTAGCCCTCCTTCAGAAGATTAAAAATGGTTAGCCTACAACAGAAACGAGGAAGGGAAAGAAAAAACAAACAATAAAACAAATATCTCCAAGGCTTGTACACATTCGTAACAAAAAGGCTTGACTATTAATTAAAAAAAAATAATTAGTTTGTGATGTTCAAGTCAATGGCACCAACAGATTGCTATAGAGCAATAACCGATATATGAGTTTTAAGCATCTGTAGCAAAATTAGGAAAAAAACTCAAAGCCAAAAACAACCTAGCATTTTATTTATGCATCTGCAATGAGATTAAAAACGCGGCAATAACAGCAGAGCAGCAAGATCCTAAGCTGCAGTAAACAAGGATTTGCTCAAACAACAGCTATACGCACATAAATAAGGGAAGGACACTGCTTACCTTCAAAAAGCCTCAAGTATGTATGGATCTCTGCAGTGTCTGATGCACGGACTCAGATGTGAATGATCCAAATCATTTATTACAAGTTCTCACATCACTTATATACCTTCACAAGTTTTCTTTTTCTAGCTTTCCCATCCACCCCTACAACTTTCCCATCCACCTTTACATGTCAACAGAGCATTCTACAAAACACTCTTCAACTGTTCACACAGGTGCTTATCCAATCAGAGCCGTGAGACGTTCTTTCTTCTTCTAGAGGTGTCCTTGGTTCTCATGCTGTTTATCTTGCTCCACAGCTGCTGCTCTGAACCGTTTTTCTTGTATTCCCACAATTCCCCCTTTTTTGTTTATTCGCAAACTACTACCATACTATAAAATAATAACACTAATTATATTACTAACATAATCATTATAACTCAATCAAGGCCTCGATTGACAAAACTATAAGTGTGAGAAAGGCAAACATAGCATAATGACAAGAAATACTGTTAACCTACTAAAAAGAACAAATACGTGCTTGGTCTGCAACTCAAGTTTTATGCAACATGGAAATAAATCCCTGAAGGTCCCGTTCTGTGTTGATCTCTAACTGGTTAGAAAGAGGTCTTCAACTTTTGTATATTCTGCTTTATTGATTTTGAACGATCACTGAAATTTGTACAACAGATGTTTTTAGAGTGTTCGTGATCACGCCATTGGGCTAATAGAAAATTAATGGTTGTACAGCTTTTTGAATGTCAGATAGAATCAATATTAGTGGGCAAATGTGCTAGGGTATCACTAGGGGCATTATTAGTTACTGACCCTCGAGAAACAACAACCTCCAGAAAAAGAGAGAGAAAGAACATGATGGTGGTGAATGCAATAGGCAGTGCCAGCAAGGCATCCCCTGCTTCAAGGTGCACTTTTCCTCTCTCACCCATCACAGATTCTCTCTTGTTTTTATTCTTCTCAGGGTCCGAAGGGTATTTTCCATTTGTACACTGCATCCGCATGGCCAGTGCGTGATACAGAGCCCAAGTGGAACACCTGCTTGCAAAACATAATAAACTATCAAGGTTAGCTCTTAGCGTGTGCCTTTGCCTCAGGTGCTGCGCGATCATATTTTAAAAATCCTGATTAGTGGGATGAAAGAGTTAATCATTCTGTAATAGTGTTATCCCTTTGCCTAGGATTCCTTTCCAGGTTTTGTTTTTGCAAATCAAGAAAAGGCTAATTGATAGGCTGATAGCATCATAACCAAGTGTTACTAATACATTAAAAGAGCCATTCCCGTAGATTCCAGGATTGATAACATTAAATCCTGTTTAATTCACATTCAATCTACTACTAAAATAAAAGGAGCACACAACAACCTAGATAACTCCTAATAACTCTAATTCTTGAGACTATATTGATAATGTGGGAATATCACCCCCTATATCATACCACTACTATTGCTGCTATTTGCAATATAACAAGTTACAAAGCAATACCAATAAATAAGAAGCACACAATCCCAGTCATTATAAAGGCTGGATGCTACTTTTTGCCTTGAGATGAGGCCAAACGTATTGTGCTGGAACCCACGTAGGGCCAGTCCCTGTGGAAACACAAGCACATCCACGCCCCCAAGTTATCAGTGGTAAGGGACCTTCCCAATGCCCTGTGGCCATATTCCGAACACTGACCATTGGCCGTTCCTTGAACACTGGGGAGGCCTCAAAATGACGAACCACACGAGTTGTATCTGTACGATCACGATTCAAAAAATTCAGCACAAGCAAAGCCTTACATTATCTTTCTTGTGGTGTGTCTCCCGTATTCCCCTTTTTGTTTATTAAGAATAGATTTCAATGTGAGTACGCTGAATGACAGCTTGTCCAGTGGGAGAATGAGGAATGCCTGTAATATGTCTAACCCCCCATTCTTGGAGGAAAGTTTGAGTGGCTTTAGAAGTATAAGCAGTTCTGTTATCTGTTTTTATAGTATGTGGGATCCCCATAGCAGCATAAGCAAATAACCAGTGTTTACAGGCATCACGACTGCATTCACCTGTATGTGCAGTGGCAAATATGTAGGAAGAACGAGTATCTATTGTTACATGTACAAATCTTAGACAGCCAAATTCAGGAACATGAGTAACATCTGTCTGCCTTAGTTGAAGAGGTGCTGTGCCATGGGGATTTGTCCCAATTTGAGGCAAAGGGGCAATTGCCTGGCAGTCTGGGCATGTTAGAATAATGTTGCGGGCTTGATCCACTGTCAGGTGGAATTGCTTTTGTAAGGCTCTCCTATTCTGATGAAAAAATAGATGAGAGAGTCGGGCTTGCTGAAATAATTGAGGGGTAGCAAAGGCAACTGTGGCTTGATCAGCCTTACAGTTGCCCTCAGTTAAAGGACCAGGCAACGTAGTGTGTGATCAAATATGCATGATAAAATAAGGAAGAGTATGGTGAGAGACAAAATGTAAAACTTGCTTGAGCTGTGCAAACAAAGCAGGGTTGTTAACTTCCTTGAGAAAAGATCCTTCAATCCACTGAATGATACCTGTAACATACAAAGAGTCAGTTATTATATTAAGCTTTTGTTCTGAAAAAATTTGGAAAGCTCGAGCTACTGCAGCGAGTTATACAATTTGAGGTGATCCATTGACAACATGTACATGTGACTGCCATCGTGTAGCAGTCGCACGCCAGAGAACCACTGCTCGGTGTGTCTTGCCGGAGCCATCTGTAAATACAGTAACAGCATTAGGAATTGGAACACGTGAAAGTAAAATATTAGTAGTGAGAGACAGATCACTCAAATTATGCAGTAACTAATGTTTAGGGGGATGGGTGGAGATTTGTCCAGTATAGTCTGCTGTAACAGTTTGTAAAGCGAGCGACTGTGCAAGCATCCAATCTAAGTCTTTTTTAGTATCATGTATGTAGATGCAATCAGGGTCAAGAGCTCGTAAAATTTGTAGACGATGTCGACCTCGCTGTATTAGCATTGCAAACATTTCCACTCATGATGTAATCATTTTTGAGAATGCGTGCGGTAAGAATATCCATTTGAGGATAATAAGAGGATCTTTTCTTGAGGTATCCCATTGACATAACAGACTATATGGCTGATATGAATTTGATATTATTATAAGAGATACTGGAAGTGGTAAACAAGCATGATGGCTATATCGATGTTGTAATGATGTTATTACAGAGTCCAAGCATTGTAGCGCTTCTGGTGTTAATTGTCTTTTACAGGTTAGATCTGGGTCTCCTTTGAGTAGCTGGAATTGAGGGTGCAGTTCTTGAGTAGTAATACCCAAAAGCGGTCGCAGCCAATTGATGGTCCCTAATAATTTTTGCAGATCATTTGATGTCTGTACGTGAGGTACTATTTTGAGGATTTGAGGCTGAATGGTGTGAGACGTGATTTTCCATCCTAAATATTTCCATGGAGAACTAAGCTGTACCTTTTCTTCTGCTATTTGTAAACCGGCAGATTGGACTGTCTGCCAGACGAGCAGTAAAGCGTCCTTTAGATCCTCTTCTTGATCTGCTGCTATTAATATATCGTCCATGTAATGATACATAAGGACGTGAGGTCTAGCTTTTCGTACTGGTTGTCATGCATTTGCTACAGTCAATTGACATATTGTTGGACTATTAAGCATTGCTTGTGGTAACACAGTCCAATGATACCGCTGAGCAGGGCTTTGTTGGTTAATAGAGGGCACTGAGAAAGCAAATCGTGGTGCATCTTCTGGATGAAGTCGAATGGTAAAAAAACAGTCTTTTAAATCAATAACTGCTATAGGCCAATTTGAAGGTAACATTGAAGGTGAAGGAAGACCAGGCTGCAATGCTCCCATGGGCTCAATTACCACATTGACAGCACGTAGGTCCTGTAAAAGCCTCCATTTTCCACTCTTCTTGAGGATAACAAAGCCTGGAGTATTCCAAGGGCTGGTAGTAGGCACTATGTGACCAGCAGCTAGCTGTTCTTGAACTAGCTCATGTAAATGCAGTGACTTTTCCTCTGTTAAGGGCCACTGATCTACCCAAACAGGTTGTTCTGTTTTCCAAGCTAGGGGTATAGGTTGCTGCCGATCAATGGCCCTTATTGAAAATTTGTCTGCAAAATCATGCCCCATTGACTTAAAAGATCAAGACCCCACAAAGTACAAGGAACTGGCAAAATGTAAGGAGCAGTGTGAGCAATGCAACCATCAGGCCCTTCAAAACTTAAAATTCGGGCACTTTGTTTGGGCTGTTGCAAACCTCCAACTCCTACAATAGCAGAATTCGGGTCTTTTAGTGGCCATTCAGAGGGCCATTCACTTGACTTAATGATGGTAACATCTGCTCCAGTATCCACTAGTCCTAATATCTGTCGGCCATTTACTAAGCACGTTAATAATGGTTTGTCTTTTGACACTTGCGTGGTCCACAGCACGGCAGGTTTGTCCGTGCTTCCAAATCCACCAGTTCGGCCCCAGATGCCAGGTTCAGCCATAGAATGAAAAAAGATTGTGCTATTTTTTGGCCTTTGGGAATAAAGCAGGGAGGTGAGGGCATTCATGCCATTATCTTAATTTCCCCAGTGAGGTCAGCATCTATGACTCCTGGTAAAACAAGAAGTCCCATCCGTGTAACAGAAGAACGTCCTAATAAGAGGGCACTATGCCCATCCCCAAGGGGGCCCATGACACCTGTTGGAATGAGAGTCACGGTGCTGTCAGTCAGCGTCACTGACTGGGCGGTGGCCAAATCCACTCCTGCGCTGCCGGCTGTGGCTGGTCTGTGTGAGCCGGCCAGGCAGTGGCCAGTGGTTTCGGAACCATATTTGCTGTCATGGCGTGTGGTCTCGCGCTCTTCTTCCTGCTTCCCAGCGGATCGCAGTGACGTGCAGCAACAGGGAGTTTAGCTCGGCATTCTCTCGCCCAGTGTAACCCCCTCCTGCACCAGGGACAGGGTCGAGTTGGAACAGCACAAGCATTTTTATTTGCTCGCTTAGGCTTTTTGCAGTCCCTTTGTACATGACCGGGTTCCCCACAATTGTAACATTTTATTCTTTCAGCTGACCTTGCATCGAGTCAAGCTGCCAGCGTATCTGCTAGCAAGTCCATTTTATGACTTTCTGTGCCAATATCTTGACAGGCTTTAATCATGTCAGTAATGGATGGATCTGCATTCTTTAAGGATTGTAAAAACATTCGACAGTCTGCATTTGCGTTTCCTATTGCTAATTGCTTAATCAAAACATCCCGGGCAGTTTGATTTTCTACTTGTCTGTCATGGAGTTAACTAGATCAATCTATGCCCATGACAGGGGGGCAGTAGGCCCCTGCCCCCCCCACCCCCCCAGCCCCACAAAATGGGAAGGAAGGAAGGGATTAAAAAAAACAGCGGCAACAATCTATGGAGGAAAACTTATTTTACTAACTATGATATCGGAATGCAAGATAACACAATATAATACAATCTAATTGAAATTGAGACTAATAAATCAAATAAGATAGGAGAGAGAGAGCTCCTGAGACTGAGTCAAGCCTGAAAAGCTTGGAACAGCTAGGAAAGCACCCTCCAGCACCCACTGCCAGGCAGTAAGAGACCGCCCCACCCAGAAGGGTCAGATCCCATGACTTCCGTAATGTATAGGGATAGGTACCTGGAATTGGAGCATTAACACTTTAATTCCCAGTACGCTACATGATGTTTTGATGTGGAATACTGAAAACCAAAAAAACATAAAACCACAACATTGTCTCTCTAGCGTATTTTGTAAATGGTCAAGAAATTTAATGTAGGGCTCGGCAGTCCCCTGCTTAATTGATGTAAATGAGGAATTAAGCGAAGTAGTATCAGGTATCTGACGGACAGCACGCAGCACCAAAGTGTTCACTTGTTCAAAGCATTGCCTATCCATCTGCGCCTGGGCCTGAGGTGTTGCCCGGACCCCCTCCCCCATGAATTCCTCCATGCCAATATGATTTAAGTTATTCAAATTATTCATAGCCTGGATGGTAGCCTGTTCTCGGTATTCAGTCATAAACATGCTAAATTGCATGGGAGACAGGATTGTTCGTAACAGAATTTTCCAATCGTGAGGGGTCATAACATAACTGTCACCAATTGCAACAAAAAGGTTATATGTAAAGGCAGACTGAACTCCATAATCTCTCACTGACTTCCTTAGCTCCTTTACTGCCTCGTACGGCAGGGATTCCCACTGGGGGAGCTGATTTGGACAATACATCACAGGAAAGGCTTGCATCGTATCAGCATCACCCCGTAATATTGCTTCTTTTCTGCACTTCTCTAAAGCACCATAGTACGTTGTAGAAGAATTTGTCTTTCCCGCACCCTTCAAATTATCATCAGGAGGAAAAATGCTCGGTTTGTCTTCCGGACCTACTGGACCAGGATTTAAAAGTTCCTCTAGTTCCGGTCCATCCTTGTCTTTAACCAAGTTCCACGCAGGCTGCAGAGACGCAGCAGCAGGCAACGTAGGCGGGGCGGAGGAAGGGAGCGTCGCGGCGGGCGTCGGAGGCGGAGCGGAAGGCGGAGGCGCTGCGACGAGCGTCAGGGGAGGAGTCGAGGGCGGGAGCGGCGCGACGAGTGATGGGGGCGGAGCCGAAGGCAACAGCGAGGGGGTGGGGTTGCGATTTCTCTTCTCCGCGGACAGGGGTGGGATCGAATCCGGACCAGGGCTGCTTTCTGCACCGGGTGGCAGCGGTGGGGGTGGGAGGGAGGGCGATGGGGAATAGTCGGAAGAAATTCTTCTTTGTCGAATTTGTTTAAGCCCTTCCATGATTTGTTGCCAAACAGGTAAAAGTTTAGCGGCCGTTCTGTCTTTAGTAATAGTAGTCTCCCAGAGTTTTGAGCGAATTTTGTCCCAAAGCTCTCCATCAGAAGATAAACCAGTTTTTGGAAATTCAGGGACATTTTTGCTTATCCATTTGAGAAAAGTACTAATGCTGAGGTAGATACAGGCTGATCCTGAAATGCTAAAACTAACTGCAATGCTGCAAGATTTACTTGCTGCTCCTTCGTTAGCGAACTCCCCATAGTTCCCAACTGCTCACCTTCTGTCCTGCAGAACGGTGCAGGCGCACGTGAAACAATCTCTCCGTAGTTCAGTCGGGCGGCACTGCTGGACCAGGCTAACTCAGCCTTGGCTTGATTTGCCCCACGTTGGGCGCCATTTGCAGCGTCTGATGCACAGACTCAGATGTGAATGATCCAAATCATTTATTACAAGTTCTCACATCACTTATATACCTTCACAAGTTTTCTTTTTCTAGCTTTCCCATCCACCCCTACAACTTTCCCATCCACCTTTACATGTCAACAGAGCATTCTACAAAACACTCTTCAACTGTTCACACAGGCGCTTATCCAGTCAGAGCCGTGAGACGTTCTCTCTTCTTCTAGAGGTGTCCTTGGTTCTCATGCTGTTTATCTTGCTCCACAGCTGCTGCTCTGAACAGTTTTTCTTGTATTCCCACAGATCTCCAGAGAGATACCCTTGTTTCCACTGCCAACCCTTAAATGGAAATAGCATCTTTTTTTCTTATTTTAAAATGTTAATTAAAAAAAAGAAAGCAATTAACTTTAATTCTTATTACATGCATAGGCATCTTCATTTGTACAAAACTACTTCTCAGAAGTAAGACTTAAATACTTTAATGGATGTTTTTTGTAGTTAACAAAAAAACTTATTATAACATTACATAACTCATGTAGCCATTATATCAGGAATATATGAACAAGATACTCCACCTCAGTGTCTTTATCTAAGGTTCACTGGCCATAAAATGATGGCATTTACATTTTTGGAGGAGACTCCTTTCACATAGCTCGAATGGATAGGAGTACATTCAGGAAGATTGATAACATGCACACGAGTATGACCACAAGCATGAACACTAGCTCGGCATTCGAAAAATGTGTGACGAACTGAGAAGAAAGCCTGGAAACCAGTTTGATCATCGTGTTGTTTGTAAAATTAGCTATTCCATCTGGGATGTAAGTGTCAAACTTCAAATAATTCCACATTGCATGTAAGTACCAGGCAGGTGTCTCCATCAGTGCCCTTATTTGGTTATATATGAACACAATTCCACAACAAGAAATCATGACGTTAATAATAGGCCAATAAGTTGCGAAGAATATAATAGCTTTTAATCCCTTAGACAGTGCTCCTACAATAAAGAGCAGGTTCATAGCTGGTAGCTGCTAAAAAGGGAAGAAAAAAAAAAAAAAAACACACAAACACAAAAGAAAAGGCTCAGTCGGCCACTTTTGGTAAGTAGAACTGGCACTGTGGGGTGGTTTTTTTTTTTTTTTCAAGGAAAAAAAAACAAAAAACACTCTCTATAGTGTCCAGAGTTTGGCAGACTGCCCAGACTACAATCTAATCTATGAAGGTCAAAGTAGCAATGCTTTTACAGTCTCTGGCTTAAATAAATCCTTTTTTTTTTTTTTTTTTTTTTTAATTTTGCTAATGTTAAAAGCTTCAGAATGCCCCGCATTCTCCACCAAAAACTGTCACGGAGTTATCTAGATCAATCTATGCAGTAGGCCCGTGGGCCCCCCAGCCCCACAAAAATGGGAAGGGAAAATGGAAGGGGTAGGGAGATGGGAGCTGGGCTCAAGGAAGAAAAAACAGAACAGCGGCAATGATCTAAGGAGGAAAACTTATTTTACTAACTATGATATAAGAATGCAAGATAACACAATATAATACAATCTAATTGAAATTGAGACTAATAAATCAAATAAAACATGAGTGAGAGAGAGAGTTTTCTGAAACCAAGCAAACCTGAAAGCACATGGCTTGGAAGCACCCCCACACCCTCTGCCAGGCAGCGAGCGAAAAATGAGAAAGAAAAAAAAAAAGACCAGTTCCCATTCGAGGGCGAGATCCCATGACTTCCATGATGTATCTTCCTCTCTGATCGTGCGGCCCCCTGGAACATGTAGTTCTTCTTCTTTGGTGGTTGGGTACCTGGAACTGTAGCATTAACACTTTAACTTCCAGTGCACTACATGATGTTATGATGTGGAACACCAAAAACCAAAAATCACAAAACCATGAGTGCAGTTAAGAACTGAGAGCATCCGGGTGTTCAGAAGGTCAAGTTCTCCATGTGCAAATGTCCTGCAGAAACCAGGAGCAGTCAGCAGCTGCAGTCAGGTTGAGCTGCCCTCAATCCACAGGCAGGCATGCAGAGCTTGGTACAGGGCTGCAGAATACCTGAGGCATGCTGGAGGGAGGGTGGTGCTCAGCCAGGAGCCCCACTGTGAGAGGAGAGTACTGGGGGGCTATTGTTGGACCCTGGTGCAGGGGCTGTGCAGAGGTCATGAGGAAGGAGCCCCACAGATCTCAGCATGCAGGACAAAGGTACAACTTGGACCAGAAAGAGATCAGAGTCTGCCCAGAGCAGAAGTTGGTCTCACTCAAGCTGTGTCTGACGAAGTCAAGACTGCCAGATGCCCAGAGAGGCTTTGAGGACAGGGACTTCCCAAGCCAGATAATCTCCTAGAAGGAGTCCAGCAGAGAGCCACAAAGTTTATGAAGGGCCTGGAGCATCTCCCTTATGAGGAAAGGCTGAGTGACCTGGGTCTTTTCAGTCTGGGGGAGAGAAGACAGAGTGGATCTGATAAATGTTTATAAATATCTAAAAGGAGGTGGAAGGCAAATGGATGAGGCCAGGCTCTTTTCAGTAGTGCATAGTGATAGGACAAGGAGTTCTTGCCAAAAACTTGAACATAGAAAGTTTCATGCAAACATGCAGAAGAACTTATTTACAGTAAGGATGATGGAGCACCAGAACAGGTTGCCCAGAGAGTTTGTGGAGTCTCCTTCTATGGAAATATTGAAGACCCATCTGGAAGCCTACTTGTGCAACCTATTGTAGGGAATCTGCTTTAGCAGGGAGGTGGGACTCAATCTATTGAGGCCCCTTCCAATCCCTTTGATTCTGTGAAGAGCCCTCCATGAGTCTTTCTTCCAGGAATTTCTCTAACTACTTTTTTGATCCACATAAACTTTCAGGATCTGTAGCATCCTTCTGCAAAGAGTCCCATCTACATGAAAAACCACTTCTGAAACCTCCACTTCATTTATATGTGCATTTCTCTTGAAGGGAGAAGGCATCCCTGTTCATTATTGTCATGGCATTATTGATCTCTGTTGTGTCTGCTTAGCCCATCCCTTACCCCTGTTCGATGCCCCCTGCGTGAAG
Organism: Lophura swinhoii; assembly: GCA_030408155.1. Lineage (NCBI taxonomy): Eukaryota > Metazoa > Chordata > Aves > Galliformes > Phasianidae > Lophura > Lophura swinhoii. The sequence continues at coordinate 4,266,612 of CM059492.1, read as the reverse complement.
TCCATCTGGTGTCTTCCCTGCCTTGTGTCTGTCCAGATCTGCTCTGCCTTTTGGGTGCTGGTGGGGAATTCAGGCTGCATGAAGCATTCCCTGGGAAGGTGTTTGTGGACTTATTCAGGGGCGTGATTATGCTTTCTATGTGTTTCCGTATTCCTGTCTGACTAACCTATTTGCATTCTTAATGACAACTGAGTGCCAGGCTGACAACTTCATAGCACCATTGATTGCTGCTTCAAGTCATCTCTCCTGATCAGCAATAGCTGTTCAGGGTCTATCACTGGGTATGTTTTCTCACTTCTGAATCACATTTTTTTCTTTGCTAACTCTCCTCTGCCTTTTTTTTTTTCCACATTTTTCATTACTGTGATATACTTCTTCAATGCTTTGCAATTATTTTCATTTTTAATGCTCTGCATAACTCGGTCTCATTGGCATCCTTGGGACTTTGCTCTCTCTCCTTTTCAGACTGTTTATGAACAGGACAGCCTTCAGTCCAGACACCTTCAGTGACTTATTCACAACCAATGCCACTGACAGAAAAATCATCACTTCAGGATGTAGATGTGTATGCCTTGTCACTGAAGCACTTTGCTTTCTTCTTGTGTTTCTATGCCTAAAACAAATCTTATTTCAGTTGATCAACTAAGCAGTGCCAACAGTCCGGCTAAACCTGCTTTGAGGTCCAGTAGAAAAATTAAACTTTGTGTCACTGTATATGTGCGGGTGACAAGTAGGTTTCCACTTGCATGAAAACCAAAGGCATCAGACCTTAGGTGAATTAGATTAAATTTGTGGGTGAGTTACCCCCATGCAGTAACTGCTTCCACACCCCATCTGTCCTAAAGCTGTGTTAGTCCAGGTTCTTGCAACATGAATAAAGAAACGCTATAGGGCAGTAATCTGCTTTCTTGGAATGGTGTCATTCTACCAAAATAAGAGACTGAATAATCCTTCCAAAATATTTGTATTTCACGTAAAGACATTTTTGAACCTTGACATTGGCATTCATCATTTTCTGTAGCATTGAGTTCCAGACTTTAACTGAGTCACAGAATTAGACATATTAGAATATACTCCAAGGGGCCCTCTGCATCACTCACCACAGCTGTGCATCTGGCTCCTCTTTCATGTCCTCACACTGCCCACATGCCTGTGGTACTGCATGCAGCACGCACCTGGGGCAGTGTCCCGGTGCAAGTGGCCATGTCCAGCATGTGTGGCCGTGCTGCAAATCCCAGGCCCTGCTGTTGTGGGAAAGTGAGGCCATGCCCCGCTGGCTCCTCTGAGGCACAGAGCTTTGCTCCCTATGGAGTTGATTGTGCTGATGAGGCAGCTTGGGCTGAGTCAGTGTCCCACTTCCCTGCTCATTGTTCCTTCCTGCCACTCTCAGGGGTAGTTGTGTTGCTGGAACACTTTGGATGTTTCAGTGTGGCCCCATGCACAATGCAGAGGGCCAGCTCCACTCTGCATTGCTGTGTTGCTGTAAACTCACCTGCTGTCATGTCCCATCATCTTCCCACTGGTAAGTAGATGAGCGTCCCCATGAAAATGTTTTCATTCAGAGATTTCCTGATCTCTCTCAGTGTGCCACAGCTCCACAGATTGCTTCTGTGCCTTTTCCAAAGCTCCATGCACGTGGCTCTCAGTGCAGCCCGTGGTTCTCAGTGCAGCCCATGGCCCACAGCCCTGGGACTCTGTCAAACATGCTTTTCTTCAATGGATCTGCAGGCTAGAGAAGATCTTGTAAAATAAAAAAATACAAATACTGTATTGTTCCTTCAGTTGAGGGAGATCAAGGTTGAGTTTGGATCCTGAAGATGTGCCCATTCTACACAGAAGTGGTGAGTTGAACAGTCCCCTGCAAAGAGGCTGAAATTTGGAGCAGGGCTATATTGCAGTGTTACCACCCACCAGAAATGGGCGAGCATTCAGCACACTGCTGAGGCCTGGGGCCTTTGTCTGAGTGGGACCAGGGGCTCCGTGCAAATACTGAATGTAAGTGGGACCACCCCATGCCCCAGGAGTTCCCCCAACGCAGCCTCCACTCTCCTTCATGTGGTGAGGATTGCTGGTCCCTTTTTTGGGAGTGTTCCTGATAGTTTTGGACTCTGTGACTCATGCAGCTTCCAGGGGACACTGGGGAGCATGGATGGATGCCCAGCAGCAGCCCTGTAGCTTTGACTCATTCTCGGTGTGCAAGTGCGATAAGCAAACTCTCTCCTTGTCGTTTTACCCTTGAGAGAAGTATGTGTCTTTCCTACCCAACACCACTAAAGTTGTAACAACCTCATCACAGGAAATGGGAGCACATGCACCAAAGCTATAGGGAGCCTTTTTCTCAGATACACGTACTCTAGGCCCTGCTCGGGCTGTTAGCAGCCTGCAGGGAGCATCGCACCACAACATTGTGCTGAGTGGGCTGTGCCCTGCTGCTGGAGGCCACAGTGCTTCTGAAAGGGCACTGGTGGTGTTGGCAAAGCAGGGGATACGAGGAAAGGTCCCAGTGTGTGCCCCACCTCACTGAAGTGCAGAAAGGACCGACTGGGGAAGCAGTAATGAATGGTTGACATCCATGTGTGCATGCCAGGCACTACCTCTGCTGGGAGCTGGAGCTGCTGCCTTTTCACTGCATGAACTGAACAAAGCAGATCAATGTTAGCCCAGACCTGGCACTGACCTGTCACTCTGTGTAAATGCTCCCTGAAGCCTCAATTAGCATTTCTGTTCTCATCTGAGTGCTGGAGTTGATGTGCAATGTTAAGTACCACAGTGTTCTACCAAAGGAGCACCTTCACAGCAGCAGAGGTCAAACAATCCCTTTCCTACCTCACAGAGAGCATTTATGAGGTTTAATTCATTGTTGCTGAAAGCAAGTGTAGAAAAGGGAGCTTCAATGTTATCATTGCAACTGTCAGTGTCACAACATTAATTAAAATAAAACAATTCAAATGTCAGATCTCAAGTAAAAATGTTTAAATATTTCTTCTAAAGTTTACAGGAAGACACAACTCCCCTGGCCATGCAAAGTGAGATGTGCACCTTTCATTGATGCCTTGTGCTGCTCCAGGCCATGCCATCACCCCCAGCCCCCAGCAAGCCCTGGCAGAGCTGCAGCTCTACACAGTATCACAGAGGTGTTGTGGGCCTTTCCCCTGCACAGCTCTGACCTGGGGAGAGGACTGTGGCCACTGATGGTCTCACAGTGCACAGCAGCATTCTGCTCCCAGCACTGCCCTCAGTGACAGTTGCTGGCTCATAGCATTCCTTACAGATGCAGGACCATGAGATGGTAAAATAAAAGTATTAATAATGGCTGTGAAAAATTAATTTTTATTATCTGTTCACTCTGTGCAAAACACTATTCTGCATAGTGATAACTCATTGTAGTTGACAGTGCACATCAACAAACAAGTGTCAGAGGTATACACTCAATGAGGAAGGCAGTGGTGGCTGGTGCACAGCACATGCAAACATCAAGTGACACCAGCTGTGCTCTGGGATAGAGGAGTACCTCACAACTACTCATGTACAAGTAATAGAAATGAGACAGGAAGAATTTACCAACAAACCAAATTATTATGAATGAGGATGAAGAAACAAAGCAAAATTCATGTATCCAATACACAATTTCTAGAGCAATTAAGAAGGGTTACAGAGGTGGCTGAGAAGGATCCATATTTTTTCAAACACTTCCATCTTTAAAATTACTAAAATTTAATGATGAATAACAGAATCTCACAAATCTTTTGGGGTAAAATGCTCCACATTTATTTACATATGAAATGTGTTTAATACAGTCGTAATGGGCATAGTGTATAGTAACATCTGACAGCAGCAAGACTTTAAGGAAATGAACAATTACTACTGTATATCATGCAGCTATCTATATATAAACTATTTGTTTAAAAAAAAAGTACAAAACAGTTTTGTAGGGATACATACAAGGTATAAAATGCAAAAACAAACCCAAAATATAACTCTTACAGAGAACCATATATGAAAGGGACAGTATGGTACCTTTCTGTCCTTGGTGAAAGCATAACTAGTGATGTTAGATGTACTTTGAAATGGCTGAACTAGCTCTGTAAGGTCTGTGCTAATGGTGAAGCCCCAGTTATACTCACGTAGGCTGGTGTGTGGTGTGTTCGCTTCTTGATGGCTGTGGTTGAATGTAACGCTGAGCACCAGAACATTTGGCATTAGCTTACAGAGATGGGAAACACCAACCTTGGCAGCAAGTGTTAACTATTTTCTTTCGATAACCAGAAATATAGGAAAATACATAATGCTGTGTAATCACTTCTATACGTTTAATAAATTACATGAGAAAAAAAATCATAATTATATGCCTATTTCTCTAATTACATCTTACTTGTTTAATCCAGAGCAGCCCAGCCCTTTTACAACTATTTGAGCTTTGACCACAAGTCCTCGACGGCTAAAAATTACTTCATTTTATATATATACACATATATATTTGTGCAATTACACTTTTCAAAAGTACTTTATTACTCTGGGGGGATCTGCACCTGTTTTGGTGTTGACACCTAAATCAACACTGCACTTTACATGTGCAGTGGTATATTTTTTTTTAGAGAGAAAGTTTAAAAGCTTCCTAACACATTTAGAAGCACGAGTCCTGTGAAATTTAACATTTCCCCTTGGCTTGCTTTCTTCCTTTTTCCCCTCCAAGCACTGCCTTCTGCTAAACTTTCTTTCAGAAACATTCATATAAGAAACAGTTTAAGAGAACCCAAGAAACTGTCCCAGCATTATGAACTCTGTTTTAGAAAAACATACTACAAAAAACAGAAACAAAACAAAAAAACATTTTTTTCCACTAGATACCAATACAAGCACATAACAAAGAGTATAAAAGTTATTAGCTTAAATATATACAAAATCTTTTCAACTCAAATACTGCTTCAGTGGTTTTGAGGGTATAAACAATGAGGCGAAGGGGGACATTATTATGCAAAATTTATTGCAACAGCCTGAACAGTACTGTTAACACTATTATACCTTGAACTTTCTGTAACAAAAATGTCATTATTATTCCAATGTGGAGAGAGATTTCTATATCCCAATGATCTGATTACTTTTCAGCTGAGCTCATTCTTTTTGACTTAATGAAGGCCATGCCATGTGTTCTCATGTGAGTATTTAAGGCCGCTTCAGTTTCAAAAGACTTTGCACACACTTTGCATCTTCTGTCCAACACGGTGTTGTCAGACAATTCATCCTCATGGTTGGGTTTTTTCTCTTGCTGATTATCCTCCCTGGATCCATTCTGCTTTGATACTGGCTGTGGCTCCTTCAGCTTGTGTACAATGAAGAGATGCCTGGAGAGAGACACGTGAGATGTGTAGCAGAGTCCACACTCCCTGCACTGGTACGAAGAGCCATCAGATTTATGCTGAGGAATATGTTCGTGAAACTGGAGAAGATTTTCTGTTGTAAAGCCACAGACAGCACACTTATGAACCTTAAAAACATTTATCTTTAGCTTCTTCAGTGGTTGTGTGATTGTACCTCGTGGAGGCCTGAATTCCAGTACAGGTTCTTCCAGTTTACGCTTTGGACTAGGAACCTAAAAAAAGTCATAAATAGTATTTTTGTAAGCATAAATATGTAGTGACTGCAATGACCATGACTGCTAACTACAAAAACTTTCCCCCGGTAGGTTCCAGTGCAACTTCGATAAATACAGTATTTGAAATAATACAAGCAAATATATGTTGTACATGTTAGAAAAATAAAGTTTTTTCTTAATATAAATTTCATACAAATTTTATTTTGTCAGCTCTGATAAAGCAACAGTACCTAATGCACTGTATAAACAAGATTAAGTATTTGCCAGTGTAACTGCAAGTACACATTAATGTGACTGCAGTTGTGTGCAGAACGCAGAATATAAGTCTAGGAACTTTTCAGCAGTAACTTCTGAAACTGTATTTCAACTACACTTAACATTTCATAAATGAAATTTGACTTGATTATCTCCTGATTATTAGTAGCCAAATTAATATATTGTCAGAGTGAAGCACAAGTCTTTGGACAGTGCTGTCTTCTTATTTTTGCTTTCCTTCTAACACTCATCATCATACTGAAAGCAGTTTCACTGTAACATTTATGTCAAATAAACTCAAAGCTGGGTATTTGGGATAAGCTCACAATTCTTCTATGCGACCTGTAGGTTTTCTACAGCTATGAGAGGACTTAGTTGCAGAGGTTTTGAAAAGTGCTCATAAACCAAACAGGTAAGTTATATTCTCCATCATTTAGTGAATAAAATAAACTGTAAGTCTTTCAAAAAATAAAAAACAGAATTTGTTGCAGGAACCTTTGAGACGTTCTGGAGCAGAATTTTATGGTATCAAGATATCTGCATCTATTTAAAGATCCTGAACGTATATTCACAAAAATTTCATTCAGTGACTGAATTAATCTTCTAAGTGATTACCTTTGTATCTTCTTTTACTTCCCTTTCTTCCATACTAGTCAATTCAGTCATTTCTTTTACATCAGGGTCTTTAATGCCATGCATCAATTGAATATGTTTTTCCAACATCAATCGCTTGGTAAAAGTACGTCTTGAATCTGGGCAGTGCCTATATAAACACAGAGCAGGCGTGTAGAGGTTCAAATGTCATGCTTAAAAATAGATGTACTATTCTGGAGAATGTGAACAGAACTAGTAAATAATCCCAGACAAATCCAATCTATTAAAGATAATATTAAAGACAATGCTTTTCCAATCAATTGCACAAATATTATAAGAAAGGGAGAACAATTAAAAAACAAAACCGCAAGTGTTTGAGCAGCTTATATTCACAGTAAATGAGAGAAAAGTTCTCTGAAGATAATATCCAAAACAGTACTAAATGCGGGTCAGAAAAAAAACAGGAGCATCTGAGTTTGTTTCTTACACTTCTCTTAATGTAACTAAACTGTACATTCAATTAAACACTATGTTCTCCCTAAACTAAATTTCAGCAAGAAAACAATCACTTTCCATGAAGGATGAGTGCTAGCTCCAAAGGAGTCTTAATTCTGCATTCAAATCCAAATTCTTTTATCTCCTTGGAACTAATGTACGGGACTGAGGTTAGGTTGGGTTAGTCTAACCTTAGTGCTTGGAAAAGTTATGAAGAGAAATTCAATTAACAATGTTTGTTATTGGTTTATACTCTGCCCCTAGTATCTTTAAAAAATAAACAGAAGTAGAACTTACGAGCATGTATAAACCTTCCGAATGCCTTTGTGCTTGATACGATTGTGACGACATAAACTATGGGATGAACTGAAAGATTTGTCACATTGTCGACAAGGGTGTTTCTTCGTTTGCTTTAAAAAAAGAAAAACACATTAATTAAAAGAAAGTTAAGCAAAAGTAGTGCATGTGTCAAACCCTTTAATAATAGGAAAGAAACATACTTAACAGTATCTGGCACTGTATATTCAAGCACGCACCTTTCCTACAGCAGCACTGTAGGAGGCAGAGGAAGTAGATCTTTTTCAAAGCAGTGTGGCCAGAACACACCTACCAAAGACTATAAACAGGTACCACAGACTGTGGATGAAAAGAAGTTCTTCCATCAAAGAAGTAAGGAAGATCAGGGGCCTATTTCTAGATCGGTAAAGGCAACATGAACAGAGATGTGCTTTCACCATAAAGTCACCTTTCCCTTCCCATCACCAAATGACTTCTGCAGCTGCTGAGAGGATACCAGTCACCCACAAAATGAGGGGTGAAAGGCACTCTTTAAATAAGGACTAAAGCAAATAATCATGAATACTGATGTGCTAACAAGGCTCAGAAAAGTCACAAGGAAATGAGGGAAACAGTCTGATGCCAACTTGAGGGACATCTATTTGGGGAAATCTACGTGTTTTATTTGCTACATGGAAGGAGAAAGAAAAGAAAGGAAGGTAAAAAGTATGGAGTAGTCTCCATCTATGCCATTCTAGCTGAACACACTTATGGGAGCTTTAGTATCTGAAGAAATAATGAATAAAACTATAGAACTATAAAAGCCCCAAGAATGAATGACATGGCCCCATGCTTTAAACTTACTAGCACATAATCAATCCTAGAACTCAGTCCAAATCGGCCTGTCTTATCAGTAGTTGCAGCAAGGAAACTGAAATATTCCTAATCAAATCTCCTACTTTCTTCCACAATTAAGTAGATTTTTCAAGCTCCTATCTGTAATTTTCTACTGCTTTGATACTAATAAGGAAATCAACATAACATATTGAAAATTAAATCCAAAGAATAATCAAACAAATCTCATTTAAGACTTTTCAACAATCCAGTCGGAGCCAGTACCCCACACTCAGCATTCTGCACCCTGCCAGAATCAGGGTGTCCAGGGTCTAAAGAAGAAATGGATTTTATTGGAATGCCCTGAAAGAAATTCTGATCATTTGCACCCAGATTTCAAGCATTCTACTCGGAGGAAGAATATTTCAAGCATTTTACTCTACTGGGCAGGTACAAGTGAAGGAATGGACAGTCTCGTGTGATCAGTCCAGTTACCTAGAAGAAAAAATGACATTTCCCAGACTGCTTTTTCCTGCTCTAGCAGAGAACAGAGCTTTCCTTCACAGTGTCAACACTATTTCCTGCAATACTTCACAGTCAGACAGACCTGACTGATGAGGAGGGTTGGAAGAGAGTGCCGACTTGGCATCATGGGAGCCCCCCCTGCCTGCCGAGCCCGCTTCCCCAGCTCCCTCTAAGCAACAGGTTTCAGATGCTGGAAACTAAAGGGGAGGTGAGTGGTGATGCAACGGAGGATCTGCCTAGGAGGGCGCCTAAGGCGAGGTGGTCACCCCCGCGCCTTGAGACTGCCTCTGTCAGGAAAGAAAGAAAGGTGATCGTGGTAGGTGACTCCCTTCTCAGAGGAATGGAGGGCCCCATATGCAGACCAGATCCGAGCCATCAGGAAGTGTGCTGCCTTCCTGGGGTCCAGGTCAGGGACATAACCAGGAAACTCCTAAACCTGGTTAGGTCCACTGATTATTTTCTATTACTCATAGTTCAGGTGGGCAGTGATTAAATTGCTCAGATAAGCCTACAAACAATGAAAAAAGATTTCAGGGGTTTTGGGCGTTTAGACCAAGGAGTGGGAACTCAAGAGATTTTCTGTTCAATACCTTCAGGGACAGGGAGGGACACGGAGTGGGCTTGGAAAGCACAAGCAATGAATAATTGGCTCAGAGGCTGGTATCAAGCCAGAAACTTTGGGTTCTTAGATCATGGGGCAGTTTACTCGGCCCCTGGCCAGTTGTCCATCCATGGAACCCACCTATCTCAAAGGGAGCAACAAATCCAAGAGCTGGAGCTAGCAGGGCTTATCGAAAGAGCTTTAAATGAGCTACAATGGGGGAAGGGGACAAAACAGGCCTCGCAAGAGATGAGTCTAGGGGAATGATGCTTGAGCTGGGGGTGAGGCAGATGACTCGGCTGAAGTGCGTCTACACCAATGCATGCAGCATGGGCAACAAGCAGGAGAAGTTGGAAGCGATCGTGCGTCAGGCTAACTATGACCTAGTTGCTATTACCGAAACATGGTGGGACCCCTCCCACGACTAGAGTGCTGTGATGGATGGCTACAAGCTCTTCAGAAGGGACAGATCAGGAAGGAGGGGTGGTGGTGTGGCCCTTTATATTAAAGAGTGTTTTGATGATGAAGAGCTTGGGGTTGCAAGTGATGAAGTTGAGTGCCCGTATAATCAATGAATGTACAGATGTTAAAATTATGAATTATGAAATTATTTGATGGCATTTTGTTCCTTCCGGTGATCCTGAAGGCTCAAAGACTCACAGGGAGTAATACAGATGTTTCAGGGGTACCAAGAGGAGAAGGTCCTCTCTCCTGGGCAAGATACAGGCCGTATTTCTATCCTGGGTCAACACTGCGGCTTGAACTGGGGCATGTCCCGGCTGCCTGCACCACACCTTCTGGCAGGATGTCTGCGGCTGCGTAACTATCTCAGGCACCAAAGGAGGTGTCCTGATCTGCCATAGGGACATGATGGGGGTCCCTTTAGCAATGAAGATTGGAGTGTTGACCACAATATCAGTAGGCCACGTACCGATTGCAAAAGGGACTACTGAGCCTCCCACCTCCAATAATCTCCCCCAAGGTGCAAGTAGACCACACCACTTGGGTCCTACCTACACCTTCCAAGGCCATTGTATTCGATGGGTACCCGGATCTAAATTCTCAGGGGCAGGGAGCAGAAGATAATTTTCATTACCAATCTGGGGTCTTACCTGATGATCAGTTCCCGGAATTTGGATCCTAAGCGGGGTGGCCCATGTTGTCTGCAGCATTCTCAGGGCACTGGGTCTGCTGACTTGGGGTCTTTCATTCAGATCCCGCAAGGTTTCATAGAGTCTTTTCATCCACCCCTGCAGGGACTGGGAGTCTGTCTTCAGGGCAGCCTTAAGAATACCGTTATAACGTTCAATGAGGCCTGCCCCCGTTGGATTATATGGCAAGTGGAATCGCCATTCGATGTTCTTTTCTTCTGCCCAGCGCTGTATCGTTGCACCAGTAAAATGAGTCCCTCGGTCGCTCTCGATGACTTGAGGTGTCCCGTAGGCAGACATCAGTTTAGTGAGTGCCTTGGTGGTATATGCCTGGTTTGCTTTCGGCACTGGATAGGCCTGCAGTAGCCCACTTGCAGTGTCGACGCAGGTCAGGGCACATCTCGCCCCCTCAGACTGAGGAAGGGGCCCAATGTAATCGACCTGCCATCGCTGGAGAGGATTGTGTCCTCTAGCAAGATGGGCTGTTGTTTCGGGCAACGATCTCGGTCTCATCTTAGAGTAAGCGTCGCAATCCCGGCATGCCTGGACGATGTCAGGTAGTTGTATGGGCAGTCCCCATGCTTTAGCAGCTGCCCACATTGTCTTTTGTCCCGCATGCCGTAGCTTCTGATGTAACCAACGGGCGATGTTCTCAGATGGTGAATTCTCAGTCCATCGAACTCAGGCCAGCATGTCGGCTTCATCATTTCCCGGTGACTGTAGGGGCTGATGACCAGAAACATGTGAGACACATATAGTCCTGTGTTTGACTGTATTCCATATGTCTAACCACATGTCTTTGCCCCAGATTGGTCAGGCGTGGATAGTCCATTCCTGGGTGGCCCACTGTGCAATCAGAAGAGTGATTCCCTGGTACTCCATCACTGGGTTCCTTGGTTATAACCATCCACACGGCTCGCAGTTCTGCCCATTGGCTGCTCTGACCATCCCCCTCGTCAAACCAGATTGTCTCAGTCGAAGGATGGTATGCTATCGCTCTCCACTTGCTCGGGTAGCCCTTGCTGGACCCATCTGTATACCAGGCATCTTCAGGGATAGGATATTTCCTCTCCTGAACGGGACTCTGCTCTGGTGGAGCAACCAGTGTTTCTTTTGGTGCATCACTGTGATAGGTCACTGGGCCTAGGATCTTCTGAAGCTCTTCTTTCAAGGGTGATGAAGACAGACTGCTCCTTTGGCTGAGGTAAGCGACCCATCGTGCCACTGTTTGTGCTTGGGCCACCCCTGTCTTAGGAAGGTGGGTCAGATCCTTCACCCACCCCTGAATCGGCAGAGTGGTCTTAACTATAACTTCAGCCATCTGGGTTATTGGCTCTACTGCCTGTAATGCTGAATACGCAGCCAATAACTGTTTTTCAATCATACTATATCTTTCTTCTGCTCCATGCCAGACCTGAGACCAAAAACCAATGGGGGTCCAAACAGAACTCTGGTGTTGCCACAGGCCCCAACCAAAGCCATCTTGAGTAACGTGAACATCCAACTCGGCTGGGAGGGTAGGATCGAATATACCCAATGCCTAGGCTTGTTTAACTGCCAGTTTTGCCTGTTGGAAAGCATCCTGTTCTGTTTTCCCCCAGTCCCATAGCTGCCCCTTTTTTGTGAGTCTGTACAGTGGCCTTAGCAGCTGTGCTAGGTGAGGTATAAAGGAACACCAGTAACTCAATATACCTAGAATCTCTTACAGCTGCTTTGATGTAGGGATCGGGAACGCCTGAACCTTATCTATGACAGCACTGGGGAATACTTTGGTCTTTCCTGACCAAACCACCCCCACGAATTTTACGGACAGGCCTGGACCTTGCACCTTTTGGGGATTTATAGCCCATCCCCTCTGTTGCAAATAGGCAGTTAATGAATCTGCTGCCTGTCCTACTGTCTCCCGTGAGTCGGATGTAAGCAGGTCATCAATATAATGATACAGGTTAACATCATCAGGTTTCTTCCAATCAGCCAGGTCATGCGCCACTAGATTGTGACAATACGTTGGTGAATGCACGTACCCCTGTGGCAGGACCTGAAAGGTCCACTGCCTGCCTCCCCACGTAAACGCAAACTGAGCTTGCGATTCCTCAGCAATTGGGATACTGAAGAACGCATTTGCTAAATCTAGGACACAGTGATAGGTTTTTATCTCCCTACTTAATGTGTCCATTAGAGAGGCAATATTGGGTACGGTCACATGAATAGGTGGCGTGACCTTATTTAATTCTCTATAATCCACCATCATTCTCCATGCGTCATCCGACTTTCGCACTGGCCATATGAAGGAATTATATGGGCTGTGTGCAGGTCTTATAATGCCCACTTGTTCTAATTCCTGCACCGTTCTCGATATTTCATGCTGCCCACCCGGGAGTCTATACTGCCTTACATTAGTTATCTGGTGCGGTTTCAGCAGACAAATAGGCCCATGTTTCCCATGGCCTCTTAATATTGCCTGCACCTCCCGGATACCGATCCATCTCTGTCCAAGTCTGAACTCTCCCACAGTTGTCTGGAGAGCCAGACCCCATAGAATATCTATGCTCAGGATGCATTCCTGAACTGGGGCAATAGACACCTTATACTCCCAGGGTGGGAGATTCCCAACCCCCAATTTCAACCATGTTTGGGTGACAGGAATAGTCTGTCCCCCAAAACCACCAATCATCACTCTGTCTCCATCAAATTTGGTTGGATCTCCGTAGATAATTGATGTTTCTGCTCCCGTATCAGCAAGTGCCATACCTCTCTGGACGTTTTTCCAGGACCAGAATATTGTCAACTCTACATAGGGCCTCCGGTCCCTTCTGGAGGCCCTAGGGGGACTAACATCCTTCATCACACCATGAACTGAGCCAAAGTCAATTCTTTTGTTTCAGGTGGCTTGGGCATTGTAGCCCGAGACACCTGAGGGGGCTTCTTTTTTCTATTCAGAATTATGAAATCCTCTAGGTTCCACGTCACCATTGGTACTCTTCCTGTAACTCTTACCCTTGGTTTCTTAGGGTAATTTTTGAATTTCTGATTGTCCTTCAGCTGTCTCCACAGCTGAAGGAGGATGTGATTGGGCTAGTGGTTGATTTTCCGAAATTGGACCCCAGCCCAAATAAGGTCCTTAAACATTTGTTTTTGCGAGACCCTTACGGGCCCCAACTGAGGATTCCGCACAGGTGGCCTCTTGGTTTTAACTACTGGAAGCACCTCTGCTTCTTCTACTACTCAAATATTGTGCCTAGTGCGCAGACGCTCTGTCTCCCCCAAATCAGCTACTAACTAGGCAGCCTGTTGAATCACAGCCTCCAAGGCCACCAGGGGGTTTAATATGGAAACTAAGGTCCCATATAGGCGAGAAGGGACCTGCTGTAAGATTAAATCTCACATACCTGCAAAAAACTTTACCATATCTGGGCTTTCAAATGAGTCCTCATATATCGCTTCTCTTATGCCCAGATCACGAATATAATTTTAAAGGTCCTCCATGGAGGACCATAATCCTGTGTTTAATGGAATATCTGATTTGTCCAGCCAAACCATGCGGCATGCTGCCATTAACCAGACTATTATCGAATGGTTCTCATTGTTATACTGAACAGCAGCATATAGTCTCTGCCTGAGGGCAGGGTGCACCATCATAGTGGCCAGTTCTGATACTTCTGGCCCGTTAACCACGACGCCTTCCACCTCTGAATCCCATAATCTAAGTAACCACGTGGGTACACTCTCTTTCAGCCTCTGCTAAAATCGCTGCACCATATCCATTAGTTCTGTTGTTGTGTACAGTCTAGCCATTATGTGTAAATGTGTTCAGGCAGGGGGCCATTCGTCAGGGGGCACCCCTGTCGATCTATCTTGTACTTTCTTTGTTTTTTGGGTTATAATAGGATGCAGTTTCAAGGAATCCATCATAAGTGGAACTTCTAAATCTGACTTAGAGTTTTTTTTTCCTGTTCAACCAGGTCCGTTACATCAGAGGTGTGGTTATTATCCACTGAAATATTGCAGACCTGACCCATCAGGGAATGTAAAATTGGTCTTTTTCCCATTAATACATTAAGTTCCTGTTTCAGTTTTTCAATGCGATCTTTTAATAGCTGATTTTCACTTTCTAAGGTGTCAACTCTTATCTCAGCTTGATTTAAGGCATTTAACAGTGGCCATGCCACTGTAGAGGAAGCTAACTGCCTTTCTTTAGTAGTTAGGATGTTTTTGTCTAATCTTTGAAAGTATTCCGTCATGCGGAATGGGGAAGTATTCCCCATAGTACCCAGGGGACCCCATTTATCAACTATGGTTGCTAATTAGTAATAAGGAGAACCCAGAAACCCTGGGATCTGTCAGGGGTTCATTTTATCTAAGGGGGTGATGTACTCCCCCCTACCCCATTTGTAGAAATTTCATAGCAAGGACATAATATAAATTTCAGAATATTTGGCCTGCCTGGCTTGCCAAGTGTATAATCAATGAAAGTTCAGAAGTTATAATCAGGAAAAACACCAGAAAGTTTAGCTAAGCAGTTATTCAATATATTATAAATACCAAAAGCAAATAGACAGAATGCCTACCCAAATCCTGGGATTGCTATGAAAATCCAGAGAAGGAGATCTCCAGAAGAGATCCATTCCCACTAGTAGTAAACTCTTAAATGGGTCTAGGAGAGGTGGAGCCAGGCTTTACCCCTTCCGGCAGCACAGGTGAATTGCCTTCACCTGTGCTCCCATGGCAGCTGTGGCACACAGATAGGTGTTAAAGAGCTTGCCAGAAATAAGGAATACTTCTTGATGTTAAGTGGTGGGGGAAAAACAAAAATTTCTAAAATGCTGTTTCACCTCTCACCCATATAAATTCCACATATCCTACTAACTGTTTTAACTGAGATTGTAAGAGACCACTCCTGGGAAGTGAGTTGATGGATCACTGCCCATGCAGATCAGCTGATGTGTATGCAGAAGAACTCTGTCCAAGGCACAGTGCTATTACAGCCACAGTGCTCTGCGGGATGCACTGCTGAAGCTCTAAAGAAGAGACAAAGGATTGACCAGTGGATTCTCTCCCTTGGCTGCTGCACACAGCTGCTGAGCATCCAAGCACACTCCTCCAGCACCTTGATCCTATCCCAGCACAGCAGCTCAAGGTAACCTGAGGTAGTGCTTTTACTGCCAGCTGGTAAGTACTGCAGTTCTGTAGGGAATCTGCTGGTGAACACAGAGCCAGTACCAACTGCACACATTCCCTAACTCTGGGGTACCAAATACTTTTCATTTATACCTTAAGACCTGTCTCTTATAATGCTCTCTGCATCTCCAACTTTGTCCAAAAGTGAGGAAACATCAGAGCTGACTGCTCACCAACCTGCAAACACCAGAGGACCCTCAAGCTGCTGCTGCACAGCCTTCTAATGATTGCTGCCCTGAGCCGTGCAGCACTCACTGATACAGCTGCTCCTGACAGGAGAACATCAGTCTGCTATAAACAGTCTGACATATCTCTCAACTTACTTATATACATGTAAAAATTTTCTCTCTCTAAAAACATTTGGAGCTGAATATCTGTATTTTCTATGTAAGCCAAAAGACATTAATCTGTTCACAAAAGCACAAAAACTATCCAAATATCAGACTTAGGTCTCTGAGAAAATAATGTATTAAATAAAATTAACATAAAATTATCGATTAGCATTTGTTGTTATTCTAACCACAAAGTATTTCTTCTAGTCACATTTAAAAGTACTATTTTCAATCCTACACACATACACCTGAGGGCTGGCTTGCTTTATAGCTGAAGTAACTGATATTTAACATACAGAAGCTTAAAACCCTGTCCTGATTGTAAAGGCAGTTACAGTTAGTTGGGACCTAACACTTGCAAAGCCCTGAGACAAGCAGTGCCCTGCCCCACGCTGCCAGGATGGCTGTACATGACTACTTCTGCTCCCTGTGCTCAGAGTGCAGGCATGGCACACACGCACCTTGTCATTTTTCAGAAACCTGGTTAATAGTCACATATTATCTTAGAATGAATACACACGTATCTCACAGGGAAATACTGTCATATCAAATGGAGGTGTCAGCATTTTGAATGCTTCTTCACCACAGCATGGTATTCCTCCTTCCTGTACTTTTTTCCTCTAAAATCCTGTACATGTGGGATAATGTACTTTATACCAGGAATACGGTGTATAATCATAAACTGGCTTCATAAGCAAGAATTCTTCCAATATTCCAAAAGAGATCAGTCATGGAAAATGCTTTAATGCTGCTCACGGTCTACTGAAAAAAAAACCCATATAAGCTTTGGTTGCACATAAAAACATCTCAGGTTTGCTACAGGAGAGAGCTGACAGTTGAAAGTTGAAAGCCATCCATTCTTCTACATTAAAATTATCTCATTTCAACCATTTGAGAATCACCACATACAGATTTTTTTTTAAAATATGGCATATTCGTCAAATGTGGACGTATTTCTTCTAATAAAACACACAACACTACAGCAGATAAAAGAGAATTTGTGCTATGAACACTTCATGTCATTCGGCCAAGATATATGAGAAATATCCTCAGGAACCAATTAATTAAAACAAGAAAATAATTTCTCTAGCCTCAAACACCTCCAGGGATGGGGCATCCACAACCTCTCTGGGCAACCTGTTCCAGCACCTCACCACTCTCTCAGTAAAAAACTTCCCCCTGACACCTAATCTAAATCTCCCTTCCTTTAGTTTAAAACCATTCTCCCTTGTCCTACCACTATCTACCCATGTAAAAAGTTGATCTCCCTCATCTTTATAATAAACTCCCTTTAAATATCAGAAGGCCACAATGAGGTCTCCCCACAGCCTTCTCTTTTCCAGGCCCAACAAGCGCATTTCCTTCAACCCATCTTCATAGGAGAAGTGCTCCAGCCCTCTGATAATCTTTGTGGCCCTACTCTGGACCCTCTCCAAATGCTCCACATCTTTCCTGTGTTGGGGGCCCCAGAACTGGACACAGTACTCCAGCTGGGGCCCCACAAGGGCAGAATGGAGAGGGACAAACACCTCCCTTGCCCTGCTGGCCACCCCGCTTCTGATGGAACCTAGGATACATTGGCCTTCTGGGCTGCAAGTGCACACTACTGGCTCATGTTAAGTTTTTCATCAACCAGGACACCTAATTCCTTCTCAGCAGGGGTACTCTCACGGGGCATGATTGATCATGGGGCAGTTTACTCGGCCCCTGGCCAGTTGTCTGTCCATGGAACCCACCTATCTCAAAGGGGGCAACAAATCCTAGAGCAGGAGCTAGCAGGGCTTATCGAAAGAGCTTTAAACGAACTACAATGGGGGAAGGGGACAAAACAGGCCTCGCAAGAGATGAGCCTAGGGGAATGATGCTTGAGCTGGGGGTGAGGCAGATAACTCAGCTGAAGTGCGTTCACACCAATGCATGCAGCATGGGCAACAAGCAGGAGAAGTTGGAAGCGATTGTGCGTCAGGCTAACTATGACCTAGTTGCTATTACCGAAACATGATGGGACCCCTCCCATGACTAGAGTGCTGTGATGGATGGCTACAAGCTCTTCAGAAGGGACAGATGAGGAAGGAGGGGTGGTGGTGTGGCCCTTTATATTAAAGAGTGTTTTGATGTTGAAGAGCTTGGGGTTGCAAATGATGAAGTTGAGTGTCTATGGGTAAGGATCAGGGGGAAGACCTGTAGGGGCGACATCTTGGTGGGGGTCTGTTATAGACCGCCTAATCAGGATGAAGAAATGGACGAGGCATTCTATGAGCAGCTTGCGGAAGATGCGCGATCGCCAGCACTCATTCTCATGGGAGACTTCAACTTCCCTGATATATGTTGGAAATACAATACAGTGCAGAGGAAGCGGTCCAAGAGGTTTCTAGAGTGTGTGGAAGATAGCTTCCTTACGCAGCTGGTACGAGAGCCTACCAGGGGTGGTGCCCTGCTAGACCTGCTCTTCACTAACAGTGAAGGACTGGTGGGAGATGTGAAGGCTGGGGACTATCTTGGGCAGAGCGACCATGAAATTGTAGAATTCTCTATTCTTGGAGATGTCAGAAGGGTGACTAGCAAAACTGCTATCATGAACTTCAAGAGGGCAGACTTTGACCAGTTCAGGATGCTTGTAGCACGGGTCCCTTGGGAGTCGCTCCTTGAGGGTAAAGGGGTCCAGGAAGCCTGGATGCTCCTCAAGATGGAAATCTTAAAGGCGCAAGAACAGGCTGTCCCTGAACGCCGGAAGGCGAGCCGTAGGGGAAGAAGACCGGCGTGGATGAACCGGGAACTACTGTTGAGACTCCGGAAGAAAAGGAGAGTCTATGTCCTCTGGAAGAAGGGACAGGCTACTTGGGGAGATTACAAGAAAGTTGCTAAGGTAAGCAGGGAGGAAGCTAGGAAGGCAAAAGCCCAACTTGAACTCAGATTGGCCACTGCAGTAAAAGAGAATAAGAAATCCTTTTACAAATAAATCAATTGTAAGAGAAGAACCAAGGAGAATTTCCATCCTTTACTTGATGCAGCAGGGAATGTGACCACTGAGGATAAGGAGAAGGCTGAGGTTCTCAACGCCTTCTTTACATCTGCCTTTAATAAGCAGATCAGTTATCCTCAGGGCACTTTACGCCCTGATCTGGAAGTCTGGGATGCTACTCAGAATACACCCCCGGTGATTCAGGTGGAGACAGTTAGAGAGCTCCTCCTCCATCTGGACTGTCACAAGTCCATGGGACCAGACGGGCTCCACCCTCGGGTGCTGAGGGAGCTGGCAGGGGCGATTGCTGAGCCACTCTCGGCCATCTACCAGCGCTCCTGGTTATCTGGAGAGGTCCCAGAGGATTGGAGACTTGGCAATGTGACTCCCATCTACAAGAAGGGCCGTAAGGAGGATCTGGGGAACTACAGGCCTGTCAGCCTGACCTTGGTACCAGGGAAAGTTACGGAGCAAAAAATCATCCTGGGTGAGAACACACGGCACATGTGTGGCATCCGGGGGATCAGGCCCAGCCAACACGGGTTCATGAAAGGCAGGTCATGCTTGACCAGCCTCATCTCCTTCTACGACTGGGTGACCAGACTGGTAGACGAGGAAAAGGCTGTTGATGAAGTCTACCTAGACTTCAGCAAAGCCTTTGACACAGTCTCTCACAGTATTCACCTGGGGAAACTGGCTGCCCGTGGACTGGACAGGTATACCCTTCTTTGGGTAAGGAACTGGCTAGAGGGCTGTGCCCAACGGGTAGTGGTTAACAGAGTTAAGTCCAGCTGGCAACCCGTTACAACTGGTGTCCCCCAGGGGTCAGTACTGGGGCCCATCTTGTTTAATATCTTTATTGATGATCTAGATGAGGGGATTGAGTGTACCCTCAGTAAGTTTGCAGATGACACCAAGTTGGGAGGTGGTGTCGACTGCCTGAGGGTACGAAGGCCCTTCAGAGGGATCTAGATAAGCTGGATCGCTGGGCTGAGGTGAATGGGATGAGGTTCAACAAGGCCAAGTGCCGGGTCCTGCCCTTCGGCCACAATAACCCCATGCAGCACTACAGGCTTGGGGATGAGTGGCTGGATGACTGTGAAGAGGAAAGGGACCTGGGGGTGTTGGTTGATGCTCGGCTGAACATGAGCCGACAGTGTGCTCAGGCAGCCATGAGGACCAATAGCATCCTGGCCTGCATTAGAAATAGTGTGGCCAGCAGAAGCAGAGAGGTAATCATCCCCCTGCACTCAGCACTGGTGAGGCCACACCTCGAGTATTGTGTTCAGTTTTGGGCCCCTCACTACAAGAAAGACATCGAGGCCCTGGAACGTGTCCAGAGAAGGGCAACGAAACTGGTGAGTGGTCTGGAGCACAAATTTTATGAGGAGTGGCTGAGGGAGCTGGGATTGTTTAGTCTGGAGAAGAGGAGGCTCAGGGGAGACCTCATCATGCTCTACAACTTCCTGAAGGGAGGTTGTGATTAGGAGGGGCTTGGCCTCTTCTCCCAGGCAACAAACAGGACCCGAGGAAATGGCCACAAGTTGTATCAGGGGAGGTTTAGGTTAGACTTAAGGAAGAACTTTTTCTCTCAGAGAGTGGTCAGGCACTGGAATGGCCTGCCCAGGAAGGTGGTAGAGTCACTGTCCCTGGCAGTGTTCAAGAGGCATCTGGATGAGGAGCTACAAGATATGGCTTAGTGGCTTGTAGTAGCAATGGTAATGGGAGGACGGTTGGACTAGATGATCTTGTAGGTCCTTTCCAACCTTGTGATTCTATGATTCTGTGATTTGGGAAACTGAAAAAAACAAGTAATATAATGTCATTCTGCTATTTCAGCTGAAGCCAGTGAGCCAAAGACTTGGATCAATGCTTGGAATTGGACCCTAATTGATTTTTCTAGAGAATCCATACAAGATCAGTCCCTATGTTCCAAAGCATTCAATAGCAAAGATTTTAAATGGAAAATAATGTTAAAGGGTTGGCAAACTTATTCTCAATTTCTGGTCTAGATGATCTTGTAGGTCCTTTCCAACCCTGTGATTCTATGATTCTCAAGAAGTTCCTCTTCCAATTTATATATATATAGCTGGTATTACCTCGACCCAAGTACAAAACCTTTCACTTAGCTTTGTTGAACCTCATTTGGTTCACATGAACCCACCTTTCCAGTCTGTTGAGGTCCTCCTGAATGGCATCCCTTCCTTCTGTTATATCAACTGCACCATTCAACTTGGTGGCATCAGCAAATTTGCTGAGTGTACACTCAATTTCATCATCAATGTCATTGATAAAGATATTAGAGTACCAGCCCCAAGACGAACCCCTGGTGGACACCACTCATCACCGGCCTTCCTCTGGATATAAAGCCATTGACCACAACCCTCTGCCTGTGACCTTCCAACCAATTCCTTATCCACCGAATAGCTCACCCTTCAAATCCATCTCTCTCCAATTTAGAGATAAGGACCTGATGGAGGACCGTACTGTCACTCCATCACAGAAGGCCACCAGATTGGTCAGGCATGGCCTCTTCTTGGTGAAGCCATGCTAGCTGTCTTGGATCACCCCCTCATCCCTCATGTGCCTTAACATATCTTCCAAGAAGATCTGTTCCATGATCTTCTCAGGCACAGACACGAGGCAATGGCCTGTAGTTCCTCAGATCCTCCTTTTCAGCAGAATTTCTAGGTTACAGCATGAACCAATGGTTGAGCACCAGGTGAGAAAGCATGGCTAACCCAGGGAGCGCAGGTGCAAGCAATGCACCTGAGTGACCAGAAGGGGTGGAGCCTGGACCAATTCTTCCTCACCCTCATTTAAGTGTTAGCAGCCAAGCAAACAACATTTCTCTGAATAGTGATTTTATTTTTCTTGAGCAGCCACTGGTTGTCAGGAGTGAGTTAATTTTTTATTTTTTTTTTTATACCTGTTATCATTCCATAGTGCTTGTATCCCATTAGAAGGCACTGTTATTGTCTTCTTTTACCATGTTATTGGTGACTGCAGCAGGACTCAACCTCCTAAAGGTATTTCATTCTAATCCACCTGAAGAGTACTAAAAATGGCATTCCTGGAGAACATAATTGGATGGTTCAGCTGGGGAAAATACTACCCCTTTACACAAAACCTTGCTAGGACTGTAAAAGCACATCACATCTTTGGACGTTAACCCTTGCAGTCGCTGGGCAATGATGAAGCTGATGCACTGGCTTGAGTTAGATGGCTGAAAAATACATCAGCAGAAGACATTGCCCACTGGCTATATTGGAGACCATGACATGCAAGAGAGAAGACCATGTGGGCAGCAGCAAAGCACGGGAGCTGCTCATTCAGTTCCCAGATATTGTACAAGCATGTCCATAATGTGATACTTGCTCGCAAGTGAGACGACCTCCGCTGGAAACAAAAGCCCATCTCACTAGAGGACACAACCCATTACAACAGTGGCAGATAGATTATATAGGTACACTTTCTTAATCTGAGGAGGCCAGATATGCCCTAACATGCATTGATACAGCAAGTGGATTGATGCAAGCCTATCCTGTACCAAAGGCAAACCAAGCCTATACCATTAAAGGTACTAACTAGGCTGATGGCATAACACGGGACTCCTCAGGTCATCAAGAGTGACCAAGGTATGCATTTCATGGGTGCAACTGTGCAGAAGTGGGCCAAAGACAACAACATCAAATGGAAGTTTCATCTGCTGTACAATCCAACAGGAGCAAGCCTAATAGAAAGATATAACAGTATCCTGAATGCCGCTTGTCAAAGGTTTTGAGCCGGTTTGGCCTGGTTCTGTGACTAACGGGCCCATGCCCTAGGAGAGAGGGAAGGGGGGGGTAGGGAAAAGGTAGGGAGATGGGCCTAAAAACAAAACAGCGGCAACGAGCTAAGGGAGAAAACTAATTTACTAAATATGATAGCGGAATGTGAGATAACACAATATAATACAATGTAATCGGAATTGAGGCTAATGAGTCAATTAAAATGAGAGAGATTGTCCAAAACAAAAGGCCTTACTCTAATGCTGAAGGTGAGACAACTTGGGCATTCCCACTTAAGATACAAATTACAGGCAAGGACACCTTGCTCAAGCCACAAATTGGCACCATGAATAATCTTTTGCTCGCTGTCCCTGAGGATCTTGAGCCCGGAAAACACAAAGTAAAATGGCCTTGGAAGGTGCAAGTAGGACCAAAATGGTGTGGTCTGTTTGCACCTTGGGGGAGATCATTAGGGGTTGGGGGATCAGTAAATCCTCTGGTAGTCAATACATGGCCAGCAGAGGTATTAGTTGACATCCTGATCTTCATCACAAAGGGGACATTAATCATGTCCATGTGGCAAATTAGAACGCCCCCCCTTTGGTACCTGATATAGTGATTTAGCCACAGATATCAGGCCAAAGGGTGTGGTACTTGGTACAAGAAGAAGTGTTGACTCAAGACAGAAACATGGCCTGTATCCTACCATGGATAGATATCCTACCCCTCCTTGTACCTATTAAACATCTGTACTACTCCCCTTGAGGTTGTTAAGTTCACAGGACCACCAGTAGGAGCAACACCGCTCCAGCATGCTCCAATGTCCATGAGAAAACATTGTGACACCCAGTGGTGGACTGTTGAACTTCCGGGAACCAGTGAGTACGAACCTGAACTGTTACTGGTCCTTGAAGAAGATATGCCTCCAGAAGGAACATCAAATACTGGTCCTACAGATCCACAAAGACTGTCAACAATGGCCTTCAGTGCCTTGATACCTTACATTGCAATGGGTATTGTATATGTATTGTGATGTACTTTAGGTTGCCAAAACAGCAGGATCTAACCCCCTGACCTGCTCAATCATTGGTTCATGCTGTGAAGGGGTGGAGTGCAGTGGAATTGCCAGTTCATGGCCTGAACCAATGGTTGAGCACCAGGTGAGAAGGCATGGCTAACCCAGGGAGCTCAGGTGCAAGCAGTAGACCGGAGTGACCGGAAGGGGTGGAGCCTGGATCCATCCCTCCTCACCCTCATTCAAGGGTTAGCAGCAAAGGGAGCAGTATCTCTTTGGATAGGGATTGTGTTCTTTTTTAGTTCTCACTGTTAGATGAGCCAATTTTTCTTCTTAGTTGTCTGCTATTGCTCCGTAGTGCTTGTGTCCCATTATAAGGTACTGTCATTATCTTCTTTTGCTGTACATCCTTTCTCTCTTGTAAAGGGGAGTGATTTTTTCCTTTTTCCAGTTCCCGGGGGTTTTGCCTGATAGCCATGACTTCTCAAATATGATGGAGAGCAGCTTGGCAACCACTTCAGCCAGCTCCCTTAGGACCTTGGGGTGCATGTCATCTGGCCCCATGGACTTGTACACATTCAGTCTCAGACTTGTTCTGCCCTTATGGTGGGGAGGAGTTTGCTTTCCCCAGTTCCCTCCTAGAGGTTTGGATTCAGGGATGTGGGAATCCTGGCTGCCAGTGAAGACTGAAGCAAAGAACTCATTGAGTACCTCAGCCTTCTCCACATCTGTTGTAGCAAGTTTTACTTTCTCATTTACTTAAGAGCTACACTTTCTTCAGCCTGTCTTTTCTGATCTGTGTACATGTAGAATCCCTTCTTGTTGTTTTTAACATCCCTTCTCAAGTTCAGTTCCAGTTAAAGGTATTTATGCTGTTCACTAACAACTTAATTCTAAGGAAAATCACAGGTCCTGATAACTTTGGATAGACCTTAAGTGATCAGACAGTAATCAACATGGGCATTCTGAGCCCAGAGGTGACACTGCACTCCTACAGATGCCTGTGAAGCTGGAGCAAGGAACTCCAAGCACTGCAGGGACTGGGAAAGCCCTACACAGTAATTCTGTTGCTATTTTACTAAAAATAATAAAAATCTCCTTTTCAGAGGCTAGGAGAAAAAGTGGTAAGAAAGATTCCTGTGAAATCTCATTATTACAATGCATGATGCATTGTTTCTCACACCTGCCTTCTATTTTCCCGAGTCTACTATTTGTTACAATGTTCTGCAGTGCTCACAGTATGCTTTGTGTCCTTCAGAGAAACAGAACAGAGTTAAATAGTGGAGTATTTACTTTCAGCACCACACTTGTGCCAACAGAGGAGGAAGGCAGAAGAAAGGCTGCGATTGGAAGCACTAAGCTGTGATCTGTGCAGCACGAAGTCTGAATTTCACACATGCTGCATCTGCAGCTCCCACTGACTGCAGTGGAGTCCCTGAATATTCAACATCTGTACAACTGAGATCTGAATCTCAGTTCCTAATTATGCTCCTTGCTGCCTTCAGTAAAGCACTTACTGATGTTATGTGCAACCTTCCCAGCTGCAGAATGAAGAGTTTGGCCTTAATCCAGAAAAGAGAGCTCATGTATCACAAAAAGCTTACATAGTATAGCTCTATGGATATTTTTATTCTGAACTGGAGGACAGCCCTGGACAAGTCTAATAGCCAGCACCTCTCACCTAATAGCCTGGGCTTGTTCTTGTGATGCAATAGCCTAAGTGGAGCTAAAACCAAGCACACTGCCCCCCAGAGCTCACAGCTTGCACGAAGCACTGTACAGCCACCAGCAGTGCATGCCCCAAGCCCACAGCTGTGGTGACTGCTGCCTGGAGGTCCCCCCACAAGCACACACCTCAACCCCTGAGCACTGCCAGCACTGAAAGAACCAACCTTCCAAATTAACCAACCAGACAGCTGTCTGTAAGCACATGACAAAAAAAGAATTTTTTTTTTCTGACCTTTTCAACCAGATGTTGTGAGAACTGTTACAGAAGTGCTGATGAGTCTTAGCAGTTCTTTTAGGAATCACATTTTCTTAATTTGCAGTAAAAATGCATAAGTAGACTAAAAACCAGGGATAAGCAACACACTAGTAGGCTGTCTGAATTACTTTTGTAATTCACAGAAGGATCACAGCACAGTTCAGTTCGAAGGGACCCCTAAGCCCCCCCCAGCTCCACTCCTGCTGTGGGCTAGGGTGCCCTCCACCAGCTCAGGCTGCCAAGGGCCCCATCGATGGCCTTGGGCACCTCCAGGGGTGGGGCACCCACAGCTCTGGGCAGCAGTGCCAGTGCCTCACCACCTCTGAGTAAAGAATTTCCCCCTCACATTCAACCTAAATCTCCCCTCTTTAACTTTTGCCAAATTTCTAGTCCATTGAATTGGGGCATTAATTCTTTAATTCCCAGTGCTTTACACGATGTTATGATGTAGAATACTGATAACAAAAATCATAAAACCATGACACCCCAATACTGACATTCTGGGGAACACCACTCATGACCGTTCGCCAGCTGGATGTAACTCCATTCACCACCACTCTATGGGCCTGACCCTTCAGCCTGTTCTTTACCCAGCAAAGAGTGTACCTGTCCAAGCTACGGGTTGCCAGCTTCTCTAGGAGAATACTATGGGAGAAAGTGTCAAAGGCTTTGCTGAAGTCTAGGTAGACTACGACAACAGCCTTTCCCTCAACCACCAGGTGGGTCACTTGATCATAGAAGGAAATCAGGTTGGTCAAACAGGGCCTGCCTTTTGTGAACCCATGCAGTCTGGGCCTGATCCCCTAATTGTCTTGCACATGCCATGTGATCTCACTCAAGATGATCTGTTCCATAACCTTTTTCTCTGAAATTGTTAAAGGTGAAAACCTGACAGTGTGTAATCACAGTGCATACTTCTTAATGCTAATGCATTAATCTGTACATTTTGCAGCATGGTTTTGCAGTATGCTTATAATTGCAGTGCTCTGGGAAGAATTTATAAAAGCTTAAAAACACAATACTGTACCAACATACAAACTCAATCAAAGCAGCTCAGGCATATTTGGCAAGGCCCCTGCACAGTGCAGATGCACCCTCAAGTGCTTGGTCAGAACAGCAGCAGGAGGACTGTCCTCAGCAGCACCCAGTATCTCCTGGAGCACCAGGAGCACAACCTGAAGTCATTCATTCTAAATATGCTGGGATGATTCTACATAGAGACCCAAATAAAATATAGGATGCACTTATTTCCGCAATGCTGGCCAAAAACAAAATAACTAAAACCATCAAAAAATTCAGCAAAAATATTAGTACATGAAATTAAATGAAAATAATGAACATACATACTCTATCTACTAGTGTATTATAATATACAATTTCTTTCTATATATACTATAATCTTCTTGAATGAAGAAGGATGCCCTTCACCTGAAATACTGTGTTACTCTTTGTGTTGCCCTCTTTAAAATCATGCATAGGAAAAATGGAATGGGCAATAAGAATGCACAGTGTCAAGAGTGGTTTATGAAGAGAAATCAAAAAGACATGCATTCTAGGAATGAAAGACAGACAATATCATAACACTAATTCTTGTGTTTTAAGATGAACAGATGGCTTCCTCATGTAAGCCAAATCAAACTCAGGAATAAACATGGGATAAAGGCAGTAGAATCTGGGGAACCATCATGTGGTGTGCATGGGAAAAGTGAATACTTTCATTGAGATAGCAACTAGAATAAATATTTTTGTGTAACATGCAGTACTGCTAACATGCAGGATATATTTTTCTTTGATTTTCTTTTAATCAGAAAATCTGAATGTTATACATGTGAAGAGCAACTGGTGTCATCTACCTGGACTTGTGCAATGCATTTGACATGGTCCTGCACGACATCCTGGTCGCCAAATTGGAGAAAAATGGATTTGATGGATGGACCATACACTGGATAAGGAATTGGCTGGATGGTTGCACACAGAGAGTTGCAGTCAACGACTCAGTGTCCCAGTGGGGAGCAGTGATGAGTGGTGTTCCTCAGGGATCGTTGTTGGGATTGGTGCTATTTAACATCTTTGTAGGTGACATGGACAGTGGGATCGAGTGCACCCTCAGCAAGTTTGCAGATGACACCAAGCTGAGTGGTGCAATTGACATGCCAAAGAAAAGGAATGCTATCCAAAGAGACCTTGAGAGGTGGGCCCATGCCAACCTCATGAAGTTCAACAAGGCCAAGTGCAAGGTTCTGCATCTGGGTCGAGGCAATCCCAAACACGTATACAAGCTAGGCAGTGAATGACTTGAGAGCAGCCCTGAGGAGAAGGATTTGGAGGTGTCAGTTGATGAAAGACTCAACATGAGCCAGCAATGTGCGCTTGCAGCCCAGAAGGCCAACCGTATCCTGGGCTGCATCAAGAGAAATGTAACCAGCAGGTCAAGGTAGGTGATTATGCCTCTCTACTCCACTCTTATGAGACCCCACTTGGAGTACTGCATCCAGTTCTGGGGCCTCCAACACAAGAAGGTCATTGAGCTGTTGGACCAGGTCCAGAGGAAGGCCACGAAGATGATCAGGGCATGTGAGCAGGAGACTGATTGGTGGAATAACTCCCTGGCATGCCAGAGGGAAGGGCTCTGGGGAAATGCCCCCCAGAGTGTGGTGGAGCCCCTGCCCTGTTGCTGTCAGGCTGAGGTAGGGGACCAAAAAGTTGATGGTTGGAAGTGAGTCCCAGTTTGGCACTGCGGGCAACCACCCTCCCTACCTGCTTCACTTTCCCAGATACCCCTCCATAATAGGTTTCAGGCTCTGGATCTAGAGGGAGAGGTAGGTGAGGATGTGGTGGAAGGTCCATCTATGAGGTGAAATAGGAAGAGGTAGTTGACATCACGCCTCAAGACTGCCTCCAATAAGAAAGAAAGAAGGGTAACTGTAGTAGCGATTCCCTTCTGAGAAGAACAGAGCGCCCACTATGTAGAGCTGACCCTCATCATAGAGAAGTCTGCAGTATGCCTGGAGTCCGGATCAGGGATATCACCAGGACACTCCCCAACCTGGTGCACTTGACAGACTACTACCCACTACTGATCTTCCAGACAGGTGGGGAGGAAACTGCATCCCATAGTCTGAGGGGAATGAAGAAAGACTACAAGGCCTTGGGATGGTTGGTGAAAGAGTCTGAGGTGCAAGTTATTTTCTTTTTCCTCCTTCCATTTTCAGGTGAGGATATGGGACAGAATAGAAGGATCCAGTCCATAAATGCTTGGCTCCGAGACTGGTGCTACAGGCAGGGCTTTGGGTTCTTTGATAATGGCTTGTTTTATAAGACACTAGGCCTAACAGTAACACGTGGGAAAGGTTTATCTCTTAGGGGCAAAAGGGTTCTGGGACAGGAATTAGCAGAGCTCATCTGGAGAGCTTTAAACTAGATTCAAAGGGGGATGGGGCTGTAGCTGGGCTTGCACTGGTGGGATGGCGCTCTAGTATTGATGAAGACTAGGAGACCTCCCACCCCCCCAGGGTGAAATCAGTGTGCTCAACTCGCTTTCTGAAATGCCTGTACACCAATGCACACAGCATGGAGAATAAGGAGGAGGATTTAGAAATTCATGTTCAGTCAGGAGATTATGACCCGGTGGCAATTACAGAGACATGGTGGGACAGCTCACATGACTGGAATGTGGTCATGGATGGCTATGTCCTTCTCAGGAAAGCCAGGCCAGCAAGGCAAGGTGGTGGAGTTGCTCTTCACGTGAGAGAGCAACTACAATGTATTGAGTACTGTCCAGGAGTGGATGAGGAGCAGGTTGAGAGTTTGTGAGCAGGCTGGCATGGGTGACACTGTCGTGGGTTGATGAAGCCTTCTTCAGGCAGCTGATAGTGGCCTCGCAATTACAGGCTTTGGTTATCATGGAGGATTTTAACTACCCTGATATTTACTGGAAGGCCTACTCATCCAGCCATCCACAGTCCAGGAGATTCCTCCAGTGCATTGATGATAACTTCCTGATGCAAATGGTGGATGAGTCAACTAGGAGAGGAGCACTACTAGATCTTATTCTCACTAATAAGGAGGGTCTGTTTGAAGTGGTGAAGGTTGAGGGCAGCCTTGGTTGCAGTGACCATGAGGTGGTGGAGTTCAGGATCTCGTGTGGCCAGAACAGAATACCGGTCAGCCTCACCTCCATCCCTGGGAAGGTGATGGAACAACTTATCCTTGGCACTGTCTCTAGGCATATCAAGGATAAGAGGGTCATTAGAGGTAGTCAGCATGGCTTCACCAAGGGGAAGTCATACTTGACCAACCTGATAGCCTTTTATGAAGAAATAACCAGGTGGATAGATGATGGTAAAGCAGTGGATGTGGTCTATCTTGATTTCAGTAAAGCATTTGACACCATCTCCCACAGCATCCTCACAGCTAAACTGAGGAAGTGTGGTCTGGATGACTGAGTTTTGAGGTGAATTGTGAACTGACTGAATGGAAGAAGACAGAGAGTTGTGGTCAATGGGACGGAGTCTAGTTGGAGGCCTGTGTCTAGTGGAGTCCCTCAGGGATCGGTACTGGGACTGGTGCTATTCAATATATTCATCAATGACTTGGATGAGGGAATAGAGTGCACGGTCAGCAAGTTTGCTGATGACACAAAACTGAGAGGAGAGGCTGAAATGACAGAAGGCTGTGCTGTGCTGCCATCCAGTGAGACCAAGACAGGCTGGAGAGTTGGGAGGGGAAAAATTTAATGAAATACAACAAGAGCAAGTGTAGAGTCTTGCATCTGGGCAAGAACAACCCCAGGTACCAGTATAGGTTGGAAACTGACCTGTTGGAGAACAGCATAGGGGAAAGGGTGTCATGGTTTTGTGATTTTTGGTTTTCGGTATTCCACATCATAACATCATGTGGGGCACTGGGAGTTTAACTGTTAATGCTCAAGCTCTGGGTACCTGCCTGGAAGAGAAGAACAACTACATTCCCCAGGGGACTTTGCGGTCACAGAGAGTCTCGAGATACAACTCCTGGCAAGGTCACCTGATGCGCTCTTCTTTTGCCTGCTCTTCGTCGGCTCTCCTCCCTTTTTCTCCCTGCTCCTCAACTGGACTGCGCATCTCACCTCAGCCCTCCGCGTTGTGGTGAGGCCTACCCACCTTTTGGACATTCTCTCTCTCATTATATTTGATTTATTAGCTTCAATTTTAATTATATTGTATTATAGTGTGTTATCTTGCATTCCGATACTATATTTAGTAAATTAGTTTGTTTCTCCTCAGATCGTTGCCGCTGTTTCTAATTATTTTGGGGTCCCCTGTTCCCTTTTTCCGGAGGCGCGGATCTGCGGATCCCTCCGCCCCGCTAGTCACGGAACCGGGCCGAACCAGCCCGTAAACCGTTGACATTCTTGGTGGAGAATGCGGGCAAAAGCTGCTTTTTAGTATTTAGAACGAATCTCTCTCTGCTCTCGGAGAGTTTCGTTGGGAAAGTTTATCTTTTTCATAGGTGCTCACTGAGAACTTGACCTTGAAAGTCTAGGCGGACTGCCAATATTCTGGGATATTTGTAAACTTTGAGCACTGCTATCTTGTTTTTGTAAAGAAAGAGAAAAAAAATGATTCTGCTTTCTCTTTTAAACCTGTTTGCAGAGGGAGCTGCTAATTTTACAGAACTTGGGATTTTTAAGCAGGCTCCCAGTCTCTCCTTTGAATCCTTTATGCAGTTTTTAAATGCTCACCTGATCACGTTGTCAATCTCCCTGAATGTTCTTCTCATCATTTCACTCAGTATTTGTATTTATCATATTTTGAGGAAGCCTTCCCCAAAACCAGAGAATACTGAGTGGCAGGGAGTGTGGAGAGGCTTGGGAGAGACTTTAGAGAGATGGACATCTTCGGTGTCATGGAACTTCACTCCTGAACACCTGGAAGACCCTGAGTGCTTAAACGCATACTTGAGACAGGAATGTTGCGGCTCAGGCAGATCTGAGGAGGCACAAATGATTTGGGGCCTAGCTAATGCTTATCGGGCCTTATTCAATAGTATCCCAGAGAGGGAGAGAGTTTGTGAAATTGAGAGAGGGTGTCTGAAAGCAGAAAGGGAGAGTTTGCAGGAGAGACTCCGAGCAGAGAGGGAGAATCTCCAGGATGAGCGAGAGAGTCTCCAAGCTGAGAAGGAGAGACTCCGAGCAGAGCGGGAGAATCTCCAGGCTGAGCGAGAGAGTCTCCAAGTTGAAAAAGAGAGTTTCCAGGAGAGACTCCGAGCAGAGAAGGAGAATCTCCAGGCTGAGCGAGAGAGTCTCCAAGTTGAAAAAGAGAGTTTCCAGGAGAGACTCCGAGCAGAGAAGGAGAATCTCCGGGCTGAGCGAAAGAGTCTCCTGGTCAAGGGAGAAGACCTCCAATCTGAGAGAGATGCCCTCCAGTCTGAGAGGGATAGCCTCAAGTCCGAACAGGATGCCCTCCGAATTGAGAGAGACTCCCTGCAATCCCAAAGAGAGAGTCTCCAAGGCGAGACAGAGAATCTCCAGGTTGAGAAAGAGAGTCTCCTAGCCAGGAGAGAGAATCTCAAAACCTGGCAAGAGTGTCTCCGAGCTGAGAAAGAAAGTCTCCAAGCCGAAAGGGAAAATCTTCAAGCTGAGAGAAGGGATCTCCAATCTCAACGAGATGCCCTCCAAATCGAGAGAGACTCCCTGCAATCCAAACTTGACACTCTCCAATCTGAACAGGACACTGTCCAAACTGAGCGAGACACCCTTCAATCTGAACTAAATGCTCTCATGACTGAACAAGACAGACTCCAAGCCGAGCTGGAGGGTGAGAGCATTGGAACTGACCAACCTGATCAACCACAGGAGGCACCACAATTGATATCAGTTGCCCCTGTGAGAGGACGGAAAATGAAATGAATCTCGACTCCGTTAGAAGAGAAGAAAGAGGAGCAAAGAGGTCCAGAGGAGTGGCTCCGAGATCCAGGAGAAGCACCTCCGAGTCCAGGAGAGGGACCCTCAGTAAGACCGCGGTCACCAACACCTACAAGGGCAACAAGGAGTCCTGAAAGAGTAAGAGGTGAGCAAGACATTGTTACCATTGTTGATCGATCTCTGAAAATGAATGAAATTCGAAGTCTGAGAAAAGACTTTTCACGTCACCCAAATGAGCCTATTGCCACTTGGTTACTTCGTTGTTGGGACAATGGAGCCAACAGTGTGTGGCTAGATAGTAGAGAAGCTCGCCAGCTGGGTGGCATTGCTAGGGACTCAGCCATTGACAGAGGCATTAGTACATGCCAGAACCAGGCCTTCACCCTCTGGAAGAGGATGCTGTTAGCTGTAAAAGAAAGATACCCCTTCAAAGACGATCTGATGCCTGAGAAAAAGAAATGGACTGATATAGAAAAAGGCATCTGTTATTTGAGAGAATATGCTGTGGTGGAAACGCTACATAGCCCCGATTTCATTCCTGATGAGCCAGATCAAGAGCATGATCCTGAGAGAGTCAGGTGTACACCAAATATGTGGCGTACATTCACAGACTGCACCAGAAAGGTACGCCTGTACATTTGCAGCAATGTATGGCAGAGGGGAAAGAAGACCCTTATAAATGAACTGGTTAATAAACTTCAAGACTTTGAGTTACATTTAAGCCCTCTGCGAGCTTGTGTTTCAGCCATTGTAAAAGTAGCTGAAAAGCTGAACAGAATGGAAAGCAAACAAGAAGATATAATAGACAAATTGTCAACCGTGCCTAATGCTGATGGATCCACGGTGGTAACTGATACATCCAATGGGGACCAGAATTCGAGAACAGCCTACTGGAGGGCCTGATCAACTTGGTTTCCTCCCAGCCGGTGTCATCCAACGTCTCAGCTATCAAAAGAAGACGTCCTTCTGCTTGAGCAAGTGACAACAGTAAGACTACGTCACGTTTTGCCTTGTGGCATTACCTATGTGACCATGGAGAAGATATGGAGAAGTGGCATAAACAACCTACTCCTGCACTTCAAGCACGGGTAAAAGAATTACAAGACAAATCAACCACCAAGGTGAACTTCTCCAAAAAGGTGATTGCTCCAGTTGCTGCAGACAACGGAGGTAACAAATAGAGGGGCCCTGCCCCCAGCCGGGGGGGGAAAGGGATAATAGAGTATATTGGACTGTGTGGGTTAGATGGCCTGGCACATCAGAACCACAGAAATATAAGGCCCTGGTGGACACTGGTGCTCAGTGCACCCTAATGCCTTCGAGTCACCAAGGGACAACATCAATTTATATTCATGGGGTGACTGGGGGTTCCCAAGAGCTGACTATGTTGGAGGCCGAAATCAGCCTCACTGGTAAAGACTGGCAAAAGCACCCTATTGTGACTGGCCCAGGGGCTCCATGTATACTTGGTATTGCTTACCTCAGAAGGGGATACTTTAAGGATCCCAAAGGGTATCGATGGGCCTTTGGAATAGCTGCTGTTGACACGGAAGGTGTTAAGCAGTTGTCTGTTTTGCCTGGCCTGTCAGAAGATCCGTCTGTTGTGGGGTTGCTACAAGTAAAAGAGCAACAAGTACCAATTGCTACAAAAACGGTGCATAGGCAACAGTACCGCACCAATAGGGATTCCTTGCTCCCCATTCATAAGTTGATTCGTCAACTAGAGAGTCAGGGAGTGATCAGCAAAACTCACTCACCTTTTAACAGTCCCATATGGCCAGTGCGTAAAGCCAGTGGAGAATGGAGGCTGACAGTGGATTACCGTGGCCTGAATGAAGTCACACCCCCACTGAGTGCTGCTGTGCCGGACATGTTAGAACTCCAATATGAATTGGAGTCAAAAGCAGCTAAATGGTATGCCACCATTGACATTGCTAATGCCTTCTTCTCCATTCCTTTGGCCAAAGAATGTAGGCCACAGTTTGCTTTCACCTGGAGGGGCATTCAGTATACCTGGAATCGTTTGCCCCAGGGGTGGAAACATAGCCCAACCATTTGCCATGGGTTGATCCAAGCTGCACTGGAACTGGGCTGTGCTCCTGAGCACTTACAGTATATTGATGACATCACTGTGTGGGGCGACACAGCAAAGGAAGTTTTTGAGAAAGGAGAGCAAATAATCCAGATCCTTCTGCATGCTGGTTTCGCTATTAAGTGAAGCAAAGTGAAAGGACCTGCACAGGAAATTCAGTTCCTAGGTATAAAGTGGCAAGATGGACGTCGTCACATCCTGACAGATGTGATCGACAAAATCACTGCCATGTCTCCACCCACTAATAAGAAAGAGACACAATCGTTTCTGGGCATAGTGGGTTTTTGGAGAATGCACGTTCCAAACTATAGCCTCATTGTAAGCCCCCTTTACCATGTGACGCGAATGAAGAATGAGTTTACATGGGGTCCTGAGCAGCAGCAGGCTTTTGAGCAGATTAAGCAAGAGATAGCCCGTGCCGTGGCCCTGGAGCCAGTACGGATGAAGCAGGATGTAAAGAACATCCTCTACACTGCTGCTGGAGAGAAAGGTCCCACTTGGAGTTTGTGGCAAAGAGCCTCAGGAGAGACCCGAGGCTGACCCCTGGGATTCTGGAGTCGGGCCTACAGGGGATCAGAAGAGGGCTATACTCCAACTGAAAAGGAGATCTTAGCCTCTTATGAGGGGGGTTTGGGCTGCTTCTGAAGTAGTCGGTACTGAAACACAGCTCCTTCTGGCATCTCGACTGCCAGTGCTGAACTGGATGTTCAAGGGAAAGATTCCCTCCACCCATCATGCTACTGATGCCACTTGGAGTAAGTGGATTGCGTTGATTACGCAGCGAGCTCGGATGGGGAACCTCAGCCGTCCAGGGATCCTAGAGGTGATCATGGACTGGCCTGAAGGCAAAAAGTTTGGAACACCGCCAGCAGAAGAGGTATCACGTGCTAAAGAGGTCCCACCATACAATGAGCTACCAGAAAATGAAAAGACATATGCCCTGTTCACTGATGGATCGTGTCGTATTGTGGGGAAGCATCGCAGATGGAAAGCTGCTATGTGGAGCCCCACACGACAAGTTGCAGAGGCCACTGAAGGGAAAGGAGAATCAAGCCAATTTGCAGAGGTAAAGGCTGTCCAACTGGCCTTAGATGTTGCTGAACAGGAGAGGTGGCCAATGCTTTATCTTTACACTGACTCATGGATGGTGGCAAATGCTCTGTGGGGGTGGTTACAGCAGTGGGAACAGAACAACTGGCAAAGAAGGGGTAAACCTATTTGGGCTGCTGAACTGTGGAAAGATATTGCTGCCCAAATAAAGAATATGGTTGTAAAGGTACGCCATGTAGATGCTCATGTGCCCAAGAGTCGGGCTACTGAAGAACAGAAAAATAACCATCAGGTGGATCGAGCTGCCAAAATCGAGGTGGCTCAAGTAGACCTGGACTGGCAGAACAAGGGTGAATTATTTCTAGCTCGGTGGGCCCATGAAACCTCTGGTCATCAAGGAAGAGATTCCACATACAAATGGGCTAGAGACCGAGGGGTGGACTTAACTATGGATGCTATTGCACAAGTTATCCATGACTGTGACACATGCGCCACAATCGATGGCCCTGCTAGCTCCCTACATTCTGTCAAGGGAGATAAGGTCCCTGTAGTACATGTAAAGAACATGCTGGGAAAAGCAGTTTGGGTCTTTCCAGCTTCTGGGAAGGGCAAACCTCTTCGTGGAACTGTTTTTGCCCAGGGACCTGGGTCCACTTGGTGGGTGATGCAGAAAAATGGGGATGTTCAATGTGTACCACAAGGGAATTTGATGTTGGGGGAGTGCAGTCAGTAATTCCATCTATATGTATATAGGTTTGTGTGTGCGCGTGTTTAGTGTTTGGTAATTATATTTTGTTTGTATATGTTAAGCATGATGTAGTGATGTAGAATAAGGGGTGGAATGTCATGGTTTTGTGATTTTTGGTTTTCGGTATTCCACATCATAACATCATGTGGGGCACTGGGAGTTTAACTGTTAATGCTCAAGCTCTGGGTACCTGCCTGGAAGAGAAGAACAACTACATTCCCCAGGGGACTTTGCGGTCACAGAGAGTCTCGAGATACAACTCCTGGCAAGGTCACCTGATGCGCTCTTCTTTTGCCTGCTCTTCGTCGGCTCTCCTCCCTTTTTCTCCCTGCTGCTCAACTGGACTGCGCATCTCACCTCAGCCCTCCGCGTTGTGGTGAGGCCTACCCACCTTTTGGACATTCTCTCTCTCATTATATTTGATTTATTAGCTTCAATTTTAATTATATTGTATTATAGTGTGTTATCTTGCATTCCGATAATATATTTAGTAAATTAGTTTGTTTCTCCTCAGATCGTTGCCGCTGTTTCTAATTATTTTGGGGTCCCCTGTTCCCTTTTTCCGGAGGCGCGGATCTGCAGATCCCTCCGCCCCGCTAGTCACGGAACTGGGCCGAACCAGCCCGTAAACCATTGACCTGGGGGTTCTGGTGGACAGCAGGATGACCATGACCCAGAACTGTGCCCTTGTGGCCAAGAAGGCCAATGGCATCCTGGGGTGTATTAGAAGGGGTGTGGTTAGTAGGTCAAGAGAGGTTCTCCTTCCCCTCTACTCTGCCCTGGTGAGACCACATCTGGAGTATTGTGTCCAGTTCTGGGCCCCTCAGTTCAAGAAGGACAAGGAACTGCTTGAGAGATTCCAGCACAGAGCCACAAAAATGATTAAGGGAATGGAGCATCTCCCTTATGAGGAGAGGCTGAGGGAGCTGGGTCACTGAGGGATGACCTCATTAATGTTTATAAATATGTAAAGGGTGAGTGTCATGAGGATGAAGCCAGGCTCTTCTCAGTGACATCCAATGATAGGACAAAGGGCAATGGGTGCAAGCTGGAACACAGGAGGTTGCACATAAATATGAGAAAAAAATCTTTGCTGTGAGAGTGACAGAACACTGGAACAGTCTGGCCAGAGAGGTTGTGGGGTCTCCTTCTCTGGAGACATTCAAAACACACCTGGACGTGTTCCTGTGTGACCTGATCAAGGTGTTCCTGCTCCAGCAGAGAGATTAGACTAGATGATCTTTCAAGGTCCCTTCCAATCCCTGATATTCTGTGATTCTGTGATCAGAAGGCTGGAGCACCTCTCCTATGGGGACAGGCTGAGAGAGCTGGGACTCTTCAGCCTGAAGAAGAGAAGGCTCCAGGGGGACCTTATAGGGGCCTTCCAGTGCCTAAAGGGGGCCTATAGGAAAGCTGGGGAGGAACTTTTTATAAGGGCATGTAGCGACAGGATGAGGAGAAATGGTTTCAAACTGGAAGAAGGTAGATTTAGACTAGATATCAGGAATAAATTCTTTACTGTGAGGGTGGTGAGACACTGGAACAGGTTGCCTAGTGAGGTTGTGAATGTCCCCTCCCTGGAGGCATTCAAGGCCAGGCTGGATGGGGCTTTGGGCAGCAACCTGATCTAGGGGGAGGTGTCCCCGCCTATAGCAGGGGTTTTGGAACTAGATGATCTTAAAGGTCCCTTCCAACTCAAACCATTCTACGATTCTATGTTTCTAAGACACATGTATTATGCATCGGTGTAAAATGTGTATCCATTCTTGCAGACGTTTATGTTTGCCAGCAAAAGCATTGATAATAGTTGCACTAATGAGAAAAACAGAATCAATCAATATTTTACATGCTGCTACAGAGATTGATTTTAAGAAAAAACTGATCTATGATTGTACGAGTGTCATGGGATCAGAAATAAGTCATCAGTTCATCGTCACACTACAGGGACAGTAGCACATTGTATGGAGTTTCTTTATAGACACTTCATAGGAGAAGTATCGTGAATAGATCTGCTGGGCTTGAAACTGAAACCATTTACACTAATTCCTCCATGATTTCAGTAGATGGAAATGCAAAATTGGGCTTCTAAAGCACCAGGAGAAACCAAACCGAGTTGTCTGTCTGGCCCTCATACCCATGAGCCATAAACGAGAACCAGGTAAAAGAAAACAGTTGTGTGAATCAAGATCATCTGGTTTTGTATGATTTGTTCCAAGGGCAGCCGGAAATGCAGCTAAGCACCCTGAACACAGGGTTCCTTATAGCAGGAAGGCAATGTCCCACAGGTGCGGCTGAGAGAACAGAGTGGGAGCTGCTGAAGGCAGGAGGAGCACAAAGCGGCCTTTTGGTCAGGCCTGGGAGCTATATGCTTTGATCTGTCATAAGAAAACTAGAGATGACACTCAGCAGTCAAGCATTTTCAGCTTTCCCATAAAATGTTTAGAAACAGAGTAAAACAGGCAGTCCCCCCATAGCCATGAGGGCCAGCTGTGGCCCACAGGTAGTGCTCAGACTAGGGAGGGGGAACCAGCAAGCTTCTAGCACCTGCCTCAGCACTGCCCTGTGCTGATGCTGCCCCTGGCTGCTCCACCATGCTGGGCTGATGCTGCCCCACTGCTTCTTGGTCCAGGCTCTGTGGAACCGGCTCCTAATTCCTACGTGTTGATTTTCCTTCAGCCCCATGATCCTCTTGCCCTGAATCCTGACTAAAGGACCAGCTCTCTGGCATCTTGGCCTTCCATGCAATTCCTCCTCATTTTGGGTCAGAGCAACCTTCAGCCTTCAAGGTTCCTGGTCTTGGTTCACCTGAACTTTGATTGCTGCCTCCTGGCTCCAGCCCTGGCTCAAAGTGGACACAACAGTTTTAGCACTAATATAGGCAAGGCAACAGGGAGACACAGCCACTGCTACAGCAATAAAAACAACCCAAAACTAAAATAAAGAAACTGATTATTCAGTTTCCTCTACTGGCCATGTTTGCTTGATAATAAACACTTTGCCCTCACTCCTGTAAATACTCATGCACTTGAATGACCTCATGCAAAGCATTCCTGCTACCTACACAATGCATCCACTACTCAGGTGTTTGCCAGGAGCAGTAGCACAAGCTCTGAATCAAACAAAAAATCTGACTGACTTAAGTGAACCTGGCATCCAAATCCACAATGCGATACTACATGAAAGAATGAAGTCTGAACTGAAAATGTAAAGTTTCATCTTAAACAACAAAATTGTTTGCTGCAATACAATTGCTGCAATTTACCTGGGTGTCCTGGTGGACAACAGGTTGGACATGAGCCAGCAGTGTATCCTGGTGGCCAAGAAGGCCAATGGCATCCTGGGGTGCATTAAAAAGAGCATGGCCAGCAGGTAAAGGGAGGTGATCTTCCCCCTCTACTCTGCCCTGGTCAGGCCTCACCTGGAGTATTGTGTCCAGTTCTGGCCTCCCCAGTACAAAAAAGAGGGATCTTCTGGAAAGAGTCCAGTGGAGGGCCACGAAGATGATAAAGGGCCTGGAGCACCTCTCTTATGAAGAAAGGCTGAGCGACCTGGGTCTGTTCAGCCTTGAGAAAAGAAGACTCTGAGGGGATCTGATTGATGTCTATAAATATCTAAGGCACGGGAGGCAAAGGGACGAGGCCAGACTCTTTTCAGTGGTCTGTGGCGATAGGACAAGGGGAAACGGCCACAAACTGGAGCATAGGAAGTTCTGCAAAAATGTGCATAAGAACTTCTTCACAGTAAGGGTGATGGAGCACCAGAACAGACTGCCCAGGGGGGTTGTGAAGTCTCCTTTTCTGGAGATATTCAAGACCCACCTGGATGCCTACCCATGCAGCCTGGTCTAGGGAGCCTGCTTTGGCAGGGGGTTTGGACTAGATGATCTCTAGAGGCCCCTTCCGGCCCCTACAATTTTGTGATTCTGTAATGTATGAAGATGGATTACTCGAACTCCACTGCTGTAAGACACAGGTACCACCAAATATGCTATTGTTATAAAACAAATTGAATAGTTTCTGTAAAATTCAGATAGCAGCATTTTTGAACAGACACATAACTGTACAAGATCAATTGCATATCAAGTTCCTGTCAAGCAATGCTCTTCATGGCAGCATGTATTATTTTATCAGTTTGTATCAGGCTGTAAAAATGTTCCTCTGTGAACATAATCTACTTATCTATCATCAAATGCTTCAGTCGGAAGTCAAGGAAAGTGTAAGTTTACAATAGGATTGTAAATTAAGTACTTCAAACTCTTTTATCTAGGAGCCTCTTGCTTACCCTTCTCCAGAAAAACAGCCTAGGGAGATAATTATAGCTTGGGAACCTACAGTTAAATGCCTCATGTAAATGGTAAAAGCACACCTCAAAATCTGAAAAGACTCTACTTTTCCATGCTAAACTTCTTTGTTCTAACTTCCACAAATAATTGTTTGCCTTTTAAAGCCTCTGTATGACAACGTTCCTCTGCTCAACCTTAAAAAATTATTTTTGCTTCTTACCTGCTTAAGAGAGGTAACACTCAAATTTTGGAAAATACCCAGATTTTAATTTTTGTACAATTTTCATTCTGTTTTGTTTTTATAAGACCTACCATTGTTTCAAGCACATCTAATATTTTCTGGATGCCACCTTAGGCAAAAGACAAATGTTTAACTAGTGACATAAGGATATGGAGCAAGTATTATTCTATCAATCTCCCTGCACCTATATGGAGAAGAGAGAAGGCTAGATGGCTATCAGGATAATTTTCTAAACTGTGAAAAATGGAAGGAAGGAGTTGTGAGTTATATAAAGGAAAAGAATAATGATAAATAAGCCATATTTTAAAAGTCAATGTCATAGCTTTCTTCCCTGCAAGCAGTAGCAGAAGAAAATTGTTCAGTTTCATTACTGCTCACCTGTCAGTTTTTTTAATTTAACTGGAAAAGCTATGGAATGCATCAAGGATATCGAGCTGTATTTCTGCTGACCTGAGAACACAGCATTTCCATGTTTCACTTTCAATCAACTTTGAGTAAGCTATCTCACATCTAGCTGCTTTCAGTAAAAATTTCACTTTGTTCAACTCAGCTGACTTGTTGACTGAACCTGCAAGTGTAAGAGTAGAGCAATGACTCCACCTTGCAGTGAGTACACCTTTAAAATGAAATGCTGGTTGGTACTCACTGGACCAACAAAACAAGACTCCATTGCCTGAGTTTAACAGCTAATGAATTTTCAAGACAGAAGGAACTGTGAAGGCACAAAGGAAAAAATAAGAACCTGGATCAGAGGAGATAACTTGGAAGAAATACTGGAATATCTTTCATTCTTTTCATCTTGAAGAAATTTTGGTAATGGATGAACAAGTCCACAATTAACTAAGAGAGTGTGGATTTTCTTAAAAGGACTATGTAGAAAATGACAAAAACTAAGCAGGAAAAGATAAAGAGATGAAATACATGTAAGAACAAAGAAGAATAATGATGAAAATTAAATGAATTATTTGCAACTGAATTAAAAAAAAAACCTTCACATTTTAGGTTTAACTCATATTTTTATAATTAAATACTCATTTACCTTTCCATGTTCTTTCCTCACGTGGGAGATGTAAACATCTCTCTGAGTGAAGAGCTTATCACAATCCCAACACATCCAGCTACAATTTGCAACTTTTTTAGGTTCTCCTTTCTTTATAGGAGATTTCTTCTCTAACTTTTCTGTTCCGTTGACAGATCTCGTGTCCTCTCTGTTGTGAATGGCTGAGTTCTGATTTGTGGATTTCATACTCAGAGGCAAATTTGTTCCCAGGTTTGGTGGCCCTTCAACACTTTTCAAAGTTCCATGCATAGACTATAATAAAATAAATTTAAAAAGGAAAACAATTAACATAGGTGTATATGATTGTACTGACAAAATGCTGAATACCCTCTGAATCATAAGTGTTCATCTATTTCTTTGTCATCCTGTTACAGATCACATTCATAGAATCATAGAATGGTTTGGGTTGGAAGGGATCTTTAAGATCATCTAGTTCCAACCCTCCTGCTATAGGCAGGGACACCTCCCACTAGATCAGGTTGCTCAAAGCCCCATCCAGCCGGACCTTGAATACCTCCAGGGTAGGAGCATCCACAACCAACTATTTTTCCAAGACTTCTGATTTTATTTTCAATACATCTTCAGTGATTTCTAGGGGTTACAAATACCAGGCTAAAATGATCATTTTAGTAGACAAGAAAGATGTCTAATTTTTCACTACTACAAATTTTACTATTTAAATAGCTTCAACAGTTACCAGGCACCAGATCATGTTAATAACAAATTTCAGCACTGCTAATAGATTCAGTGTGTTCAAAACAAGATAACAGTGTAACAGTGTATTTAAAATGTACAGCTAACAACTTAAAGCCAGAGGGCTGCTGATTCTTAGTAATGTGATTTGAAGGACAACAGTAAATCTTCTCCAGTAAATTCCTTCATGCAGTTATAGGGATATTGATGAGAAAATCCACGGCATGTGTTCACATGTACATGTGAGTGTGTGCACATGCATGCACTCACACATACTTTCTACATCTATTCAAGAAACACACTGGTTCCCACCAGCAAGTTCTGAACATCAAAAACTTGATTTTGTCATGTACTCAGTGTTCTCAGCTCCTAACAATTGGAATAATACTTCAAATAGAAATAATATAAGGCTCAATAGTTGCTAGGATTCGACCAACTTACTTCAATAACCCCATTATTATTTTGATAAAATGACATACTGAATGCAATGCACTGAGATATTCTTAGTATATCAAAATCAATGTCCATATAGAAAAATTAAGTGGTTACACCACAGTTGCTGAAAGTTATGCAAAATATAAGGCTTTAACACTTGCGATCATTATTCAGATTACTCTTTTGGAATTATTAACATTTCTTTCAGCAGCCTCCTTGTAATTCTGAGCCTTTTAAAAGTATTTTCTCAAATAATATATTGCATAACAAATAGCATCTTAGAATAAAACAAGAGATGCCCACACACCTTGATATGATCCATCATAAGCTGCTTCTGTGCATACAAAAGAGAACAGTCTGGACACTTGAAAACAGACACCTTCTGGTTTTCAATGTGCTGATCAAAGTGGCGATAGAGCAGAGGTTGTAGAGTAAACACAGTATCACACATAGAGCATTTATATATTATTCTAAAAAAAGAAGTACAATAAACAGTGTCAGTCATGTTGATCTACCTGCATGAATAGTGTTAACTTTTTTCTTAGCAGAGACAAGATCTGACACATTTAGGCAATCATTTCACACATCCTGAAAAAGGGTAAAATGCAACTAATTCAAAACATCCTCCAAAGTCAAAATAAAGCAGCAGTAGAAAAATAGAAAATAAAAATAATGGCCATCTGTAGCGGTACTTCTGAGAAACTGCAGATAAAACAAAGGAAAGACAGGTACAGGAACTGAGTGCAAGGATGGCCACAGCCTTCCCAACCCCACCAACCTGACACTGATC
The DNA here is from genome assembly GCA_030408155.1 of Lophura swinhoii. NCBI lineage: Eukaryota > Metazoa > Chordata > Aves > Galliformes > Phasianidae > Lophura > Lophura swinhoii. Next base: position 4,222,752 of record CM059492.1, on the reverse strand, counting down.
TCTGTCCTAGAGAATGACTTGTCATTAAAAAAACATCAACCCCAAACCTTGCTTGTTAGCACACTACATTTTCTCATTACCTGCATAAATTACCCAAAGTCCTTCCTATTTCCCTCCAGGCAGTTTTCACCAACAGCACATTGTCCAAAGGAACTCTAAAGACCACTCTGCACCATGCTCTAAGACGACAAAAACAAGGACTTCAAAGTCCGAGCCATTCAGTGAGTCCAGATATTTGAAATAATGAAAAACACTAAGTTATTCACATGACCTGTGAAAAAATTATTTCTGTGCTCTATCAAGTGATCTCTTTCTTGTGGTCATGTTTTTCTTTTGTTGCTTCTCATGTATGCTAAGATATCTGTTATTTGCATTGCATCCCCTTAGGACCTATACTCATTGTTTTCTGCAGTGACCCTTCGCAGTGGTTGCCTGCTCTGCGCAGCACAGAGCAGCGCTGCCAGCTGCACCCAGTAAGCACCAGGGCTCAGAAATGAGAGCCCCGCTCCTCACTGCCATGCACAAATGCTTCTCAAACATCATTCAGAACTTGTATTCTAGTTTGCCACATTACTCCTGATGTCTACTCCTCAGAATCCTGACTGCTTGGATAATTCCTGTAAGATAGGTGTTAAAGAGCTTGCCAGAAATAAGGAATACTTCTTGATGTTAAGTGGTGGGGGAAAAACAAAAATTTCTAAAATGCTGTTTCACCTCTCACCCATATAAATTCCACATATCCTACTAACTGTTTTAACTGAGATTGTAAGAGACCACTCCTGGGAAGTGAGTTGATGGATCACTGCCCATGCAGATCAGCTGATGTGTATGCAGAAGAACTCTGTCCAAGGCACAGTGCTATTACAGCCACAGTGCTCTGCGGGATGCACTGCTGAAGCTCTAAAGAAGAGACAAAGGATTGACCAGTGGATTCTCTCCCTTGGCTGCTGCACACAGCTGCTGAGCATCCAAGCACACTCCTCCAGCACCTTGATCCTATCCCAGCACAGCAGCTCAAGGTAACCTGAGGTAGTGCTTTTACTGCCAGCTGGTAAGTACTGCAGTTCTGTAGGGAATCTGCTGGTGAACACAGAGCCAGTACCAACTGCACACATTCCCTAACTCTGGGGTACCAAATACTTTTCATTTATACCTTAAGACCTGTCTCTTATAATGCTCTCTGCATCTCCAACTTTGTCCAAAAGTGAGGAAACATCAGAGCTGACTGCTCACCAACCTGCAAACACCAGAGGACCCTCAAGCTGCTGCTGCACAGCCTTCTAATGATTGCTGCCCTGAGCCGTGCAGCACTCACTGATACAGCTGCTCCTGACAGGAGAACATCAGTCTGCTATAAACAGTCTGACATATCTCTCAACTTACTTATATACATGTAAAAATTTTCTCTCTCTAAAAACATTTGGAGCTGAATATCTGTATTTTCTATGTAAGCCAAAAGACATTAATCTGTTCACAAAAGCACAAAAACTATCCAAATATCAGACTTAGGTCTCTGAGAAAATAATGTATTAAATAAAATTAACATAAAATTATCGATTAGCATTTGTTGTTATTCTAACCACAAAGTATTTCTTCTAGTCACATTTAAAAGTACTATTTTCAATCCTACACACATACACCTGAGGGCTGGCTTGCTTTATAGCTGAAGTAACTGATATTTAACATACAGAAGCTTAAAACCCTGTCCTGATTGTAAAGGCAGTTACAGTTAGTTGGGACCTAACACTTGCAAAGCCCTGAGACAAGCAGTGCCCTGCCCCACGCTGCCAGGATGGCTGTACATGACTACTTCTGCTCCCTGTGCTCAGAGTGCAGGCATGGCACACACGCACCTTGTCATTTTTCAGAAACCTGGTTAATAGTCACATATTATCTTAGAATGAATACACACGTATCTCACAGGGAAATACTGTCATATCAAATGGAGGTGTCAGCATTTTGAATGCTTCTTCACCACAGCATGGTATTCCTCCTTCCTGTACTTTTTTCCTCTAAAATCCTGTACATGTGGGATAATGTACTTTATACCAGGAATACGGTGTATAATCATAAACTGGCTTCATAAGCAAGAATTCTTCCAATATTCCAAAAGAGATCAGTCATGGAAAATGCTTTAATGCTGCTCACGGTCTACTGAAAAAAAAACCCATATAAGCTTTGGTTGCACATAAAAACATCTCAGGTTTGCTACAGGAGAGAGCTGACAGTTGAAAGTTGAAAGCCATCCATTCTTCTACATTAAAATTATCTCATTTCAACCATTTGAGAATCACCACATACAGATTTTTTTTTAAAATATGGCATATTCGTCAAATGTGGACGTATTTCTTCTAATAAAACACACAACACTACAGCAGATAAAAGAGAATTTGTGCTATGAACACTTCATGTCATTCGGCCAAGATATATGAGAAATATCCTCAGGAACCAATTAATTAAAACAAGAAAATAATTTCTCTAGCCTCAAACACCTCCAGGGATGGGGCATCCACAACCTCTCTGGGCAACCTGTTCCAGCACCTCACCACTCTCTCAGTAAAAAACTTCCCCCTGACACCTAATCTAAATCTCCCTTCCTTTAGTTTAAAACCATTCTCCCTTGTCCTACCACTATCTACCCATGTAAAAAGTTGATCTCCCTCATCTTTATAATAAACTCCCTTTAAATATCAGAAGGCCACAATGAGGTCTCCCCACAGCCTTCTCTTTTCCAGGCCCAACAAGCGCATTTCCTTCAACCCATCTTCATAGGAGAAGTGCTCCAGCCCTCTGATAATCTTTGTGGCCCTACTCTGGACCCTCTCCAAATGCTCCACATCTTTCCTGTGTTGGGGGCCCCAGAACTGGACACAGTACTCCAGCTGGGGCCCCACAAGGGCAGAATGGAGAGGGACAAACACCTCCCTTGCCCTGCTGGCCACCCCGCTTCTGATGGAACCTAGGATACATTGGCCTTCTGGGCTGCAAGTGCACACTACTGGCTCATGTTAAGTTTTTCATCAACCAGGACACCTAATTCCTTCTCAGCAGGGGTACTCTCACGGGGCATGATTGATCATGGGGCAGTTTACTCGGCCCCTGGCCAGTTGTCTGTCCATGGAACCCACCTATCTCAAAGGGGGCAACAAATCCTAGAGCAGGAGCTAGCAGGGCTTATCGAAAGAGCTTTAAACGAACTACAATGGGGGAAGGGGACAAAACAGGCCTCGCAAGAGATGAGCCTAGGGGAATGATGCTTGAGCTGGGGGTGAGGCAGATAACTCAGCTGAAGTGCGTCCACACCAATGCATGCAGCATGGGCAACAAGCAGGAGAAGTTGGAAGCGATTGTGCGTCAGGCTAACTATGACCTAGTTGCTATTACCGAAACATGATGGGACCCCTCCCATGACTAGAGTGCTGTGATGGATGGCTACAAGCTCTTCAGAAGGGACAGATGAGGAAGGAGGGGTGGTGGTGTGGCCCTTTATATTAAAGAGTGTTTTGATGTTGAAGAGCTTGGGGTTGCAAATGATGAAGTTGAGTGTCTATGGGTAAGGATCAGGGGGAAGACCTGTAGGGGCGACATCTTGGTGGGGGTCTGTTATAGACCGCCTAATCAGGATGAAGAAATGGACGAGGCATTCTATGAGCAGCTTGCGGAAGATGCGCGATCGCCAGCACTCATTCTCATGGGAGACTTCAACTTCCCTGATATATGTTGGAAATACAATACAGTGCAGAGGAAGCGGTCCAAGAGGTTTCTAGAGTGTGTGGAAGATAGCTTCCTTACGCAGCTGGTACGAGAGCCTACCAGGGGTGGTGCCCTGCTAGACCTGCTCTTCACTAACAGTGAAGGACTGGTGGGAGATGTGAAGGCTGGGGACTATCTTGGGCAGAGCGACCATGAAATTGTAGAATTCTCTATTCTTGGAGATGTCAGAAGGGTGACTAGCAAAACTGCTATCATGAACTTCAAGAGGGCAGACTTTGACCAGTTCAGGATGCTTGTAGCACGGGTCCCTTGGGAGTCGCTCCTTGAGGGTAAAGGGGTCCAGGAAGCCTGGATGCTCCTCAAGATGGAAATCTTAAAGGCGCAAGAACAGGCTGTCCCTGAACGCCGGAAGGCGAGCCGTAGGGGAAGAAGACCGGCGTGGATGAACCGGGAACTACTGTTGAGACTCTGGAAGAAAAGGAGAGTCTATGTCCTCTGGAAGAAGGGACAGGCTACTTGGGGAGATTACAAGAAAGTTGCTAAGGTAAGCAGGGAGGAAGCTAGGAAGGCAAAAGCCCAACTTGAACTCAGATTGGCCACTGCAGTAAAAGAGAATAAGAAATCCTTTTACAAATAAATCAATTGTAAGAGAAGAACCAAGGAGAATTTCCATCCTTTACTTGATGCAGCAGGGAATGTGACCACTGAGGATAAGGAGAAGGCTGAGGTTCTCAACGCCTTCTTTACATCTGCCTTTAATAAGCAGATCAGTTATCCTCAGGGCACTTTACGCCCTGATCTGGAAGTCTGGGATGCTACTCAGAATACACCCCCGGTGATTCAGGTGGAGACAGTTAGAGAGCTCCTCCTCCATCTGGACTGTCACAAGTCCATGGGACCAGACGGGCTCCACCCTCGGGTGCTGAGGGAGCTGGCAGGGGCGATTGCTGAGCCACTCTCGGCCATCTACCAGCGCTCCTGGTTATCTGGAGAGGTCCCAGAGGATTGGAGACTTGGCAATGTGACTCCCATCTACAAGAAGGGCCGTAAGGAGGATCTGGGGAACTACAGGCCTGTCAGCCTGACCTTGGTACCAGGGAAAGTTACGGAGCAAAAAATCATCCTGGGTGAGAACACACGGCACATGTGTGGCATCCGGGGGATCAGGCCCAGCCAACACGGGTTCATGAAAGGCAGGTCATGCTTGACCAGCCTCATCTCCTTCTACGACTGGGTGACCAGACTGGTAGACGAGGAAAAGGCTGTTGATGAAGTCTACCTAGACTTCAGCAAAGCCTTTGACACAGTCTCTCACAGTATTCACCTGGGGAAACTGGCTGCCCGTGGACTGGACAGGTATACCCTTCTTTGGGTAAGGAACTGGCTAGAGGGCTGTGCCCAACGGGTAGTGGTTAACAGAGTTAAGTCCAGCTGGCAACCCGTTACAACTGGTGTCCCCCAGGGGTCAGTACTGGGGCCCATCTTGTTTAATATCTTTATTGATGATCTAGATGAGGGGATTGAGTGTACCCTCAGTAAGTTTGCAGATGACACCAAGTTGGGAGGTGGTGTCGACTGCCTGAGGGTACGAAGGCCCTTCAGAGGGATCTAGATAAGCTGGATCGCTGGGCTGAGGTGAATGGGATGAGGTTCAACAAGGCCAAGTGCCGGGTCCTGCCCTTTGGCCACAATAACCCCATGCAGCACTACAGGCTTGGGGATGAGTGGCTGGATGACTGTGAAGAGGAAAGGGACCTGGGGGTGTTGGTTGATGCTCGGCTGAACATGAGCCGACAGTGTGCTCAGGCAGCCATGAGGACCAATAGCATCCTGGCCTGCATTAGAAATAGTGTGGCCAGCAGAAGCAGAGAGGTAATCATCCCCCTGCACTCAGCACTGGTGAGGCCACACCTCGAGTATTGTGTTCAGTTTTGGGCCCCTCACTACAAGAAAGACATCGAGGCCCTGGAACGTGTCCAGAGAAGGGCAACGAAACTGGTGAGTGGTCTGGAGCACAAATTTTATGAGGAGTGGCTGAGGGAGCTGGGATTGTTTAGTCTGGAGAAGAGGAGGCTCAGGAGAGACCTCATCATGCTCTACAACTTCCTGAAGGGAGGTTGTGATTAGGAGGGGCTTGGCCTCTTCTCCCAGGCAACAAACAGGACCCGAGGAAATGGCCACAAGTTGTATCAGGGGAGGTTTAGGTTAGACTTAAGGAAGAACTTTTTCTCTCAGAGAGTGGTCAGGCACTGGAATGGCCTGCCCAGGAAGGTGGTAGAGTCACTGTCCCTGGCAGTGTTCAAGAGGCATCTGGATGAGGAGCTACAAGATATGGCTTAGTGGCTTGTAGTAGCAATGGTAATGGGAGGACGGTTGGACTAGATGATCTTGTAGGTCCTTTCCAACCTTGTGATTCTATGATTCTGTGATTTGGGAAACTGAAAAAAACAAGTAATATAATGTCATTCTGCTATTTCAGCTGAAGCCAGTGAGCCAAAGACTTGGATCAATGCTTGGAATTGGACCCTAATTGATTTTTCTAGAGAATCCATACAAGATCAGTCCCTATGTTCCAAAGCATTCAATAGCAAAGATTTTAAATGGAAAATAATGTTAAAGGGTTGGCAAACTTATTCTCAATTTCTGGTCTAGATGATCTTGTAGGTCCTTTCCAACCCTGTGATTCTATGATTCTCAAGAAGTTCCTCTTCCAATTTATATATATATAGCTGGTATTACCTCGACCCAAGTACAAAACCTTTCACTTAGCTTTGTTGAACCTCATTTGGTTCACATGAACCCACCTTTCCAGTCTGTTGAGGTCCTCCTGAATGGCATCCCTTCCTTCTGTTATATCAACTGCACCATTCAACTTGGTGGCATCAGCAAATTTGCTGAGTGTACACTCAATTTCATCATCAATGTCATTGATAAAGATATTAGAGTACCAGCCCCAAGACGAACCCCTGGTGGACACCACTCATCACCGGCCTTCCTCTGGATATAAAGCCATTGACCACAACCCTCTGCCTGTGACCTTCCAACCAATTCCTTATCCACCGAATAGCTCACCCTTCAAATCCATCTCTCTCCAATTTAGAGATAAGGACCTGATGGAGGACCGTACTGTCACTCCATCACAGAAGGCCACCAGATTGGTCAGGCATGGCCTCTTCTTGGTGAAGCCATGCTAGCTGTCTTGGATCACCCCCTCATCCCTCATGTGCCTTAACATATCTTCCAAGAAGATCTGTTCCATGATCTTCTCAGGCACAGACACGAGGCAATGGCCTGTAGTTCCTCAGATCCTCCTTTTCAGCAGAATTTCTAGGTTACAGCATGAACCAATGGTTGAGCACCAGGTGAGAAAGCATGGCTAACCCAGGGAGCGCAGGTGCAAGCAATGCACCTGAGTGACCAGAAGGGGTGGAGCCTGGACCAATTCTTCCTCACCCTCATTTAAGTGTTAGCAGCCAAGCAAACAACATTTCTCTGAATAGTGATTTTATTTTTCTTGAGCAGCCACTGGTTGTCAGGAGTGAGTTAATTTTTTATTTTTTTTTTTATACCTGTTATCATTCCATAGTGCTTGTATCCCATTAGAAGGCACTGTTATTGTCTTCTTTTACCATGTTATTGGTGACTGCAGCAGGACTCAACCTCCTAAAGGTATTTCATTCTAATCCACCTGAAGAGTACTAAAAATGGCATTCCTGGAGAACATAATTGGATGGTTCAGCTGGGGAAAATACTACCCCTTTACACAAAACCTTGCTAGGACTGTAAAAGCACATCACATCTTTGGACGTTAACCCTTGCAGTCGCTGGGCAATGATGAAGCTGATGCACTGGCTTGAGTTAGATGGCTGAAAAATACATCAGCAGAAGACATTGCCCACTGGCTATATTGGAGACCATGACATGCAAGAGAGAAGACCATGTGGGCAGCAGCAAAGCACGGGAGCTGCTCATTCAGTTCCCAGATATTGTACAAGCATGTCCATAATGTGATACTTGCTCGCAAGTGAGACGACCTCCGCTGGAAACAAAAGCCCATCTCACTAGAGGACACAACCCATTACAACAGTGGCAGATAGATTATATAGGTACACTTTCTTAATCTGAGGAGGCCAGATATGCCCTAACATGCATTGATACAGCAAGTGGATTGATGCAAGCCTATCCTGTACCAAAGGCAAACCAAGCCTATACCATTAAAGGTACTAACTAGGCTGATGGCATAACACGGGACTCCTCAGGTCATCAAGAGTGACCAAGGTATGCATTTCATGGGTGCAACTGTGCAGAAGTGGGCCAAAGACAACAACATCAAATGGAAGTTTCATCTGCTGTACAATCCAACAGGAGCAAGCCTAATAGAAAGATATAACAGTATCCTGAATGCCGCTTGTCAAAGGTTTTGAGCCGGTTTGGCCTGGTTCTGTGACTAACGGGCCCATGCCCTAGGAGAGAGGGAAGGGGGGGGTAGGGAAAAGGTAGGGAGATGGGCCTAAAAACAAAACAGCGGCAACGAGCTAAGGGAGAAAACTAATTTACTAAATATGATAGCGGAATGTGAGATAACACAATATAATACAATGTAATCGGAATTGAGGCTAATGAGTCAATTAAAATGAGAGAGATTGTCCAAAACAAAAGGCCTTACTCTAATGCTGAAGGTGAGACAACTTGGGCATTCCCACTTAAGATACAAATTACAGGCAAGGACACCTTGCTCAAGCCACAAATTGGCACCATGAATAATCTTTTGCTCGCTGTCCCTGAGGATCTTGAGCCCGGAAAACACAAAGTAAAATGGCCTTGGAAGGTGCAAGTAGGACCAAAATGGTGTGGTCTGTTTGCACCTTGGGGGAGATCATTAGGGGTTGGGGGATCAGTAAATCCTCTGGTAGTCAATACATGGCCAGCAGAGGTATTAGTTGACATCCTGATCTTCATCACAAAGGGGACATTAATCATGTCCATGTGGCAAATTAGAACGCCCCCCCTTTGGTACCTGATATAGTGATTTAGCCACAGATATCAGGCCAAAGGGTGTGGTACTTGGTACAAGAAGAAGTGTTGACTCAAGACAGAAACATGGCCTGTATCCTACCATGGATAGATATCCTACCCCTCCTTGTACCTATTAAACATCTGTACTACTCCCCTTGAGGTTGTTAAGTTCACAGGACCACCAGTAGGAGCAACACCGCTCCAGCATGCTCCAATGTCCATGAGAAAACATTGTGACACCCAGTGGTGGACTGTTGAACTTCCGGGAACCAGTGAGTACGAACCTGAACTGTTACTGGTCCTTGAAGAAGATATGCCTCCAGAAGGAACATCAAATACTGGTCCTACAGATCCACAAAGACTGTCAACAATGGCCTTCAGTGCCTTGATACCTTACATTGCAATGGGTATTGTATATGTATTGTGATGTACTTTAGGTTGCCAAAACAGCAGGATCTAACCCCCTGACCTGCTCAATCATTGGTTCATGCTGTGAAGGGGTGGAGTGCAGTGGAATTGCCAGTTCATGGCCTGAACCAATGGTTGAGCACCAGGTGAGAAGGCATGGCTAACCCAGGGAGCTCAGGTGCAAGCAGTAGACCGGAGTGACCGGAAGGGGTGGAGCCTGGATCCATCCCTCCTCACCCTCATTCAAGGGTTAGCAGCAAAGGGAGCAGTATCTCTTTGGATAGGGATTGTGTTCTTTTTTAGTTCTCACTGTTAGATGAGCCAATTTTTCTTCTTAGTTGTCTGCTATTGCTCCGTAGTGCTTGTGTCCCATTATAAGGTACTGTCATTATCTTCTTTTGCTGTACATCCTTTCTCTCTTGTAAAGGGGAGTGATTTTTTCCTTTTTCCAGTTCCCGGGGGTTTTGCCTGATAGCCATGACTTCTCAAATATGATGGAGAGCAGCTTGGCAACCACTTCAGCCAGCTCCCTTAGGACCTTGGGGTGCATGTCATCTGGCCCCATGGACTTGTACACATTCAGTCTCAGACTTGTTCTGCCCTTATGGTGGGGAGGAGTTTGCTTTCCCCAGTTCCCTCCTAGAGGTTTGGATTCAGGGATGTGGGAATCCTGGCTGCCAGTGAAGACTGAAGCAAAGAACTCATTGAGTACCTCAGCCTTCTCCACATCTGTTGTAGCAAGTTTTACTTTCTCATTTACTTAAGAGCTACACTTTCTTCAGCCTGTCTTTTCTGATCTGTGTACATGTAGAATCCCTTCTTGTTGTTTTTAACATCCCTTCTCAAGTTCAGTTCCAGTTAAAGGTATTTATGCTGTTCACTAACAACTTAATTCTAAGGAAAATCACAGGTCCTGATAACTTTGGATAGACCTTAAGTGATCAGACAGTAATCAACATGGGCATTCTGAGCCCAGAGGTGACACTGCACTCCTACAGATGCCTGTGAAGCTGGAGCAAGGAACTCCAAGCACTGCAGGGACTGGGAAAGCCCTACACAGTAATTCTGTTGCTATTTTACTAAAAATAATAAAAATCTCCTTTTCAGAGGCTAGGAGAAAAAGTGGTAAGAAAGATTCCTGTGAAATCTCATTATTACAATGCATGATGCATTGTTTCTCACACCTGCCTTCTATTTTCCCGAGTCTACTATTTGTTACAATGTTCTGCAGTGCTCACAGTATGCTTTGTGTCCTTCAGAGAAACAGAACAGAGTTAAATAGTGGAGTATTTACTTTCAGCACCACACTTGTGCCAACAGAGGAGGAAGGCAGAAGAAAGGCTGCGATTGGAAGCACTAAGCTGTGATCTGTGCAGCACGAAGTCTGAATTTCACACATGCTGCATCTGCAGCTCCCACTGACTGCAGTGGAGTCCCTGAATATTCAACATCTGTACAACTGAGATCTGAATCTCAGTTCCTAATTATGCTCCTTGCTGCCTTCAGTAAAGCACTTACTGATGTTATGTGCAACCTTCCCAGCTGCAGAATGAAGAGTTTGGCCTTAATCCAGAAAAGAGAGCTCATGTATCACAAAAAGCTTACATAGTATAGCTCTATGGATATTTTTATTCTGAACTGGAGGACAGCCCTGGACAAGTCTAATAGCCAGCACCTCTCACCTAATAGCCTGGGCTTGTTCTTGTGATGCAATAGCCTAAGTGGAGCTAAAACCAAGCACACTGCCCCCCAGAGCTCACAGCTTGCACGAAGCACTGTACAGCCACCAGCAGTGCATGCCCCAAGCCCACAGCTGTGGTGACTGCTGCCTGGAGGTCCCCCCACAAGCACACACCTCAACCCCTGAGCACTGCCAGCACTGAAAGAACCAACCTTCCAAATTAACCAACCAGACAGCTGTCTGTAAGCACATGACAAAAAAAGAATTTTTTTTTTCTGACCTTTTCAACCAGATGTTGTGAGAACTGTTACAGAAGTGCTGATGAGTCTTAGCAGTTCTTTTAGGAATCACATTTTCTTAATTTGCAGTAAAAATGCATAAGTAGACTAAAAACCAGGGATAAGCAACACACTAGTAGGCTGTCTGAATTACTTTTGTAATTCACAGAAGGATCACAGCACAGTTCAGTTCGAAGGGACCCCTAAGCCCCCCCCAGCTCCACTCCTGCTGTGGGCTAGGGTGCCCTCCACCAGCTCAGGCTGCCAAGGGCCCCATCGATGGCCTTGGGCACCTCCAGGGGTGGGGCACCCACAGCTCTGGGCAGCAGTGCCAGTGCCTCACCACCTCTGAGTAAAGAATTTCCCCCTCACATTCAACCTAAATCTCCCCTCTTTAACTTTTGCCAAATTTCTAGCTAAAAACTTATGAAAATATCACAAGAACACCACACATTACCAAACGGATGATAAACTGTTGGTTGTACGGTACTTAAGATTTTGTAAGCACAGAACAGAATGCAATTTCATAAGTTGTTAAAATGCAGGTAAGTACAGTAAAAGATTAATTTTGCTTACTTTGGTTCGCCTATCTTGATACCCGGGTGTTGTGTATAGGCATGGGAATGTGTGCTGGGAGCAGACTTAAATGCCATGGGACAGATAGGACATTTGTAAAAGACTTCACAATGAGAACCTTGAATGTGAGACTTGAGTGCCGCCACATCAGAGTATACAACATTGCAATGCACACAGCTGCAAAAAAGAATGGAGGAGTCAGTTCAGCCTAGCAAAAAGTAGTACTTCAAGACACGGAATCAACACTGGTTTTCAAGCAAGTGAAAGAGGTGAGCGTATATACACAACCAGATAAAACTACATTATTCTGTCAAATTAAAAGTATGAATGACAGAGTAGGAATCAATATAAGCAGAGATTTGCATATCAAAAAGGAGAAAAGAAGAAATTTCCCAAATTTAACTTTGTAAATCTAAGAGATGAAGTCAGAACATGTTTTATGGGATTACAACAGAATAGACAGAAGGGTCAACAAAGAAATATTCCATTGATTGTGAAAAGAATGCTTTGCAAATTTGTAAAGAGTTTTACAAAATGCATTTTTTTCCACATGCAGTGGATTGTGCAAGGTACACTGCTACCACCAAAATGGAAAACCAGTAAACAAAACATTTAGACCATTTCCCTTGTTTAGATTTAATGAAGTCATAATATTAATGATCTTTGGTACTAGTAATTGATTTGCTTGGATAAAAAAAGAAAGAGTAAATTTGAATTCAGGATAACCAAACTGAATCTCTACAATCACATCAGTGTATTAGATTGGAATTCTGAAAATATTTTTCAAAACATACTTCTGCAGTGTCGAAAACTTATGACCTTTTCGCATCTATTCTAAAATAAAATTATTAAAAAATTAAATTAAAATTAGCACATGAGCATTTCTACACACAATGGCCCCTTTTAGTTTCATGCACCTCAAGAACTAAGTACTATCCAGTAAGTACAAGAATAAGCTACAATAAGCAATTACAACATCATCTCTCAAATCAACAAATTTCTTATTGATCAGTATTTTGCAGTAAGGGCTTTACAATTTAAACCTAGAACTGTAGCTTCCAAAATAATAATTTTTGCATCTATCACGGTAATATGATTTTTGTATAAACACCACACAATTTTCCAACTGTTTTCATGCTTTGATGATAGCAATAAAGCAGGAAATAGTTAAAAATTGCGTTCAATAATTATTCTTCTTTTAAAATGTCCCACCTTTGAATTTTATGAAATATCACCCTTTCTTTTTTAAACACTTAATATACATTCCTAATAAACTGAATTTGTATTATATCTATCTGTACTCTACTTCCCAGTGCATTTTCTAAATTAAATGGCCTTCATCTTTTCCAGTCTCACACAGAGATGAGCCATTCTTTGTAGTGGCAGAGTGTGGCCCTCTCATTGCAGTGAGTCCCCAGAGCCCCACTGCTTCATTGTCACTCAGCAGAGTTGGGTCCCATCTTATCCCTCCCTTCCCCATTGCCTGGCTTTTATTCTTTAGTGATGCACAGTCATAAATAATCCTCAGCATCCACTGTTGTATGTTAAAAGCAATTCATAAAGGCCCAAATCTTCCTTTCCTTAAGTGCTGTATCACCTTTGTTCTCAACATGGAAGGATGCAATTCAACTTAAGGCTGAAATGTTCAGCCAGTTTATGTCAGACAACTCTCTTGGACTGCTGACATGAAGCTGCTTCATAGGTCCTTTGGAAAGGCAGGACAGGCTGTGGTTCCCCAGTGAAAGGTCCCAGTGATGAGGAGCGCAGCAAGGAGGGCCTTACACTCTCCTGGATACTGCTTCTCTTTGCCTAGGCATTTTTGGTTTAGTATCTCCAAATAAAACAATTGACTTAGCGTGACATGAGATGTTAATGGTAAATCTTGAGAAGTTCAGTAACATTATAATGAATCCTCATGAAGAATTTATGGATTTTCCAGTGTTACTGGTGCAGGTCAACAGTCCCTGAAGACGATGTTAAGAGACACAGGTGAGGGGAAAGAGCAGGAGAGTGGATGAGGCAGATGTAAAAAATATATAATAAAAAAGACCACTGTGGTTGGGAGACAAGATTAAAAGAATCCAAAGAAACATGAGGAGCTGAGAGTTGTGTCAGGCCATGGATTCAGTCTGAGAACCAACTCCTGCAGCAGCTGGCCCGATGCAGGAAAAATGCTTTCTTCCTGAGAGGAAGATGTCAAAGACATCCCAGCAAAGGAACAGGTATCGTGAGGGAGAAGAGGCTACCTGCTGGGTGGGATTCTAACTCGCCTCTCTATGGTCAGATAGGATGGAATGGTGATGCCTGAGGAGTGCTGAGCAGAGCACTATGGGCTGGTTCTCCATCCCTTGCTGTGCTGTCTGCCAGTCAGTCAGTAACAATTCAAGATAAAACAACTCTCATGCCTTTCAAAATGCAACATTTCCACAAAATGCCTCTGATTTCTGTTTTCTCAGTGAGATGCCATTACAGGGAAACAAAAGAATAAAAGGAAAACCAAATAGTAACTATGATGAACAGGCTATTGGAGTGAGAAAGGTAATCTTCAAGTGGTGTAAAGTGGAGGAATCTTCCCTTCCCACAGCAAATAGATTAAAAAGGACTTGACAAAGTTGTTCTAGCTATGCTACCAGACAGGTGCAGTATGCCCATTCACAGCCTGATAATAAATTCTGGTAGAAAATAAGAACATGATTATTCTACCAAAAAGAACAGTCTAAAATTCAGCGTTCTGAAAAAAAATCAAGAAGCCCATTATGAATCTGAAATTAAGAAAATACACCTGAATTTTCTAGACCTTAGAAACTGCAAAGCCCTGAATCTGACATTTTATGGCTAGATGAGATTAGCTAATATTCTGATTTAACAACATACAAGAGCAGATGCTCAAAACAAAGCTGAATTCTAATGCAGTATTTACTCAAAAATTTATAGTACTAATCGAATTATTGCCATGACAATCTTAAACCCATGAAGCTCTATTCTACAAACAATGCTTATGAAAATGGAAAATTACTTCTGAAAGCATAAATTACATATAAATTGACAATGAAAGTAATCATAATACTGACCGAAAACCAACTCTTCGAGTATAATGCAGGCAGTTCTTAGTGACATGAGTCTGGAAGTGGACAGATCTGCAGATTGCTCCACATTCAGGACACGTGTATGGAGATTTATGCTGATGAATTCTCTGGTGTGATGCAAAACTGCACTGGTTAGGAAGCAGCATCTGGCAGATATTGCACGTCTTCTAAACAATAAACCAAAACAGATGAAACAAAAGGTTGGGTTCAGCTATACAGAATTTCTCATGTCAAACACTGTAATATAAATAAAAGGTTAAATGCTATGACTGTGATGTGAGCCAAAATAAGTAGGCAAGGTCTAAATTCAGACTCTACTGACTAACCTTGTAGCAACTGGCACCAAATATATTGGCATTCTGAGACAGATTCTGACACAACAAAGCTCTCATTCACCACTGACCATAGAAGATGCATGTTAGTTTATTTAAATTTTATGTAGGTGCCTCACAAGATTACCTTACTAGTGCAAGGGGCTTGAGTGAAGTACATTATAATTATCTTTACTTTCTTTGATCCTTGCTCCTGATGAATTCTATTGGGAATATCCTCAATACCAATAAATGGGGTATTATCAATCAGAAAGTCTGTAGATAATTTCAAAATGCATTTCTCAGGCTAGACTCCAGCATCTGCATTGTAAAATACAAAAATATTGTGCATCTGAGTAAAAACTACAGATATCTAACATATTTACAAAGCCTTTGAACAGCTATCTTTCCAAGTACAGGAGTTACTTCCTATACTAATTCTTTTCTTATATTTTGTTACACATAAATATATATTTTTTTTAAATCTTCAACTACGTGTTGACCATTTGCCAAATCAGAAATACTGGAATTATTTGGGTACTTTGTGCCATTCCTGAGATTAAATGCAAATGATGCAATGGAGCTGTCAACAGGATTCACTTTTGTTCACAGTTGCTTTCCATCACTGGAGGGCACAAAGAACAGAACCTGTAAAACCACTGGTGAAAACGTTCCACCTACAGCAATACATCTCTAGGATCTCTAAGCAGTGGCTGACATTTGTATGGAGAGATGCTTCTGCTTAACTTTTATCACCAAAGTTGCTTCATTGACTCCAACAGAAATACCATCACAAGTCTTTGCAGAACAATGAATTTAACTTCATTTCCTAAGATCTTACTCCGTAGGGCTTTTAAAATTATTTCTTATGACCTGGGAATTACGAATTTCACCAGCGACTTAGGAAGATTTAAAAGCAAAACTAAGACTCCTTCAAGACATGGGTACTTATGAACATGAGATTTACATATTTTTAGCAGTGTTACGCATAAGAATCTTGCAGATGGAATAATGTGTACATCTCTAGAGTTGTATTAAAAGTTATTTACTAACCTATGGATAAAGAAATCTTCAAATAATTAAGAAAATCATTCTCACATTAAAACAATTTCTTACAGAAAGAAGTAAAAACAGTTTCTTACTGAGGCTTCACCAAAAGTCACCCCCTTCTTCCAATTCAGGCCAGTCTCCTTTAAGAATCTTTTAAAAATGGTAAGATTTAGAGCATACAGTAGCAGAATCAAAGCTACTATTGCAGAAGAGATACTACACTGCTACAAATAGGTTTCATAGAAGTCTGCCTTACTAGTATTGGGAACTTTGCCAGTACAAAAAAATCACCTGTCCCCATTTAATCAGCAAGAGACAGATCCTAACTGCAACAACTGAAGCACAAAGCCTTTACAGTCACTGCCAATTTATTATTTTTTTTTTCCCAAATAGAACCCTGTTTAATACCAAGGTCTAAAATAATTTCTTAATTGCCTTATATATTGACAATATTACTGATAAGAACAAGAGTATTTTTGTACCAGGATCTGTACACTCCATTTTTTTCTCTTTTCATCTAAATGCTTTCTTGAGGCTGCATACAAATAGTTGTGAAATTTTTTTAAACGTTAATTTTCAGGATAAATGTTAACATGAAATATCTTAAGGTCACACAACTCCGAAGCAGATGTTGTCTTTCATATGGTTCACTTTAATGTTTACTTTGTGATCACCACATGGTGTGTTTGAATACAGTCTCCATCCAAACATAGTTCTCAAATGTCCTGATTGCAGGATGGCAAAACGCAAAACTTTAAAACAGAGGAAGTTAACCAAAAAAAATCTACCATTCTCCACATTCAGGTTAAATATTAACACTACCA
This sequence comes from Lophura swinhoii, assembly GCA_030408155.1. NCBI lineage: Eukaryota > Metazoa > Chordata > Aves > Galliformes > Phasianidae > Lophura > Lophura swinhoii. The sequence goes on along the minus strand of CM059492.1, from coordinate 4,205,808 downwards.
CCAGCCTGAAGAATTAGTAGATAGCATAGAGGTTGCAGAAAGCTTTGTCTGAGATGAATGATCTGCGGCCATTTTGTACTATTACTCTGATTAGAACCTCTATGACACAGGAAGGCTGAAATTGTGCTCAAACACATATAGATGTCTACTGAAATGCCAGTGTTTGTCCTCAGCTGACCAACAGCCATGGTCTGAACCTTCTGACAGTGCACAGAACTGCCTTGGGATGCTAACTTTCTTCAGCTCAGGCTCACAGGTGGCCAAAGCCTGACTTACCATAACTTGGCTTAACATATGCTTGCCACATTTACTCAGCTTCAGTACCATTCTTAAAATGTATCTTTTGTCATATATGTATTAATAAGCAGCAATGTAATACTGAACCTGGAGTTTTATATTATGTAAGAAAACAACAAAACAAAACTTCTTACATAGAGGGCTTTCATAGTCCTTCCAAAACACTATAAAAAGAAACCTGGATTCTATGTTACGTGACAGCCATGCAACATTCCAATCCTAAATAAGTGTATCTCCAATTCTGCAACAAGCAGTCTGCAAGATTCATCTGCCATGTCAGTAATTCAGATTGACACAAAATGCCAGTGATGCTATTTGTTAGGGCTACTGGTTTGCTAGTTTGAAAAGTACAGTAATATATTTACTTGAAACTGATTACTGTAGAACAAGAAGAATCTACTGTGAAACTCACTTCTGCTTACCATTTTATTCTGGGCTTAAGGTGGCATTAAATTGCAGTTCTCTCATTCCAACCCATACCAAAATCAAACATAGTTTCTGAAAACCATCACCTGCCTGAATTTGAAGTCAAAGTTTCAGAAAAAAAGAGTCAGATGAAAAAATTGTGGAGGTGGAAAATATACAAAAGAACTGTGAGTATAAAGGTAAATAAGTTATGCAGCATCCACAAGAACAATACACTTACAGCTGTAAATAAGATGAACATTAACATGAATTAGCCCAGGCTTGTTGCTTTGTTTCCCCAGTAAGTTAGTGACGACTTCATTCAGCCACGAAACCCATCACTGAATAGTCTCATTCCTTTTAACAGAATTACTAACATAAGTGAGATATTGCAGAAAGGTAACAATGTTATAGGGAACATTCTTTAATTGCTAAAAATATTTTACTATTTTTTATTTTAAAATAAACATTCTACCTTTATAACAAGAACTATACGTAACACATAAAAGTGCAATTTCCATTTTAAGAGTAATTAGGTGGGCACTAAGAAGAATGATAAGTTGCAAAATCCAAATTTTTTTTTTATCTTTCTTCCTCCTCAAGTGAAAATATTGTATCTAGCTTTTCTGTTTTCTTCTCCCAAAATAATCAGTTTCATAACGAAAACCCAGTGCCAAGCACTAAGAAAACAGAAATCAGAATAATTCTTTTTCAAGCTTTTAGAGTGGTAATGTATCACAACAATATACTGAAATTTATTAAACACCTATACAGAGACTTTCTTCAGCAAACACTACTCTTACAGAGATGCATATGCTAGCTGATGAGGGGATGAAAATACAAGAAAGCAGGAGGTACTGCTCTCACTAAAGCAACCCTTCAGTTGAATGGCTTCCATGACGTAACTATAAAGCTTCACCACACAGTATGTAATAAAGGGCAACTTAAAAAAATGTAGAGAAATGAAAACAAGTTTTGACATATCAAAATGATTTAGCAGAGGGTTGTTAGAGTTAGGGTACTATGGTTAGGCTGCAGTTGGACTTGATGATCCTTGAGGTCCCTTCCAACCTGAGTAATTCTATGACTAAGAAAAATATTTAATTCATTTTTAAGAGGATAGTTTAACAAACACTTTAAAACTATGTTTATAAACAACTAATAATGTTCTTTTAAAATGGCATGATATGAAAATTGCTTTTTTTTTTTTTTTTTAATTTGGAAGTCCATGCCCTACTAAGCAGGTATTAAGGCCTTGTTTCGTTGTTCATACCTCAGTCCTCATAAGACAGTGAGTTCCCAACAGGAGATATAAACACATCCGTGGACAGTATCTGTGTACCCTTATTTAACTTTCTACTTAACTGATATTGCATTTTGTCATTGTATGAAGACTTCATTGCTTTCCTACAGTAAATGCACTAGAGTAGACATTATCTAACAGGATGTGCACACAGAGCAAACTGCAGCAACAGGGCAAAAAAACCCTGGAGAGAAGCAGCAAGAAAGGCCAAAGGTGTTTCTACAAAACATTTCCCTGGCTGTACTAAAACAGTCCCCACAGAAAGCAAGTACAGAACTTTTTAGTATTTAATCTTTGTTGCTCTATTTTTTTCCATTTTATTCTTGCCTCATCCTTCTAACCTATTTTCACTGTATTTGTTGGTCTCATCCGTTTGGTTTGTTATGCTTATAGACTGCCTTCTTAATTCCTTGTTTTCTTAGTACCAAGCACTGAAGGTGTCTCCCAAGGACTACTGGATCTTATATCACAAATGATCATTAATTAACCTATTACGGAAAAAAAGATAAATCTACTATGCATCAGCAGAAGAGTTACCTTCCTAACTTAAGGACTTAAACCCTTATCCCACACACTGCTGTAAGATTCCAAGAATATACCCAGGGCTTAATCAGTCTGAGCAAGGATAGAGCCTTTCAGCTCCTTGCTGATGCACAGCCACAAGCTGCTACATCGAGATTAACTGAGCGCTTTGAAACACACCAGAATCCCTTTTAATTGGCACACCATCATTTAATTAATGACATCTAAATGTAAGATGTCATATAAGAATTAAGATGTTAATATAATATTAACATCTAAATAAAAGAAAAACATTTCCAAAGTCCCCTAGGCTTATAGGTGAAACACTGGAATTTAAACATATGATACTCTACTTGTCCACTTGTGTCTGCAGCCTGCTGGAAATGTGTAGCAAGAGATGTCTCATCTTGGAAAACTTCATTGCACTCCAAACACTTTAGGCCATGTCTACAGAGTTTTGATGGATCTTCATCTAGTGGCATGGCTGGAACGATGGGTGTACTTGCTGGGGCTGATATGACTATTCCTGTTATGCCAGACTGTATCTTAGTTACAGTGTGCACACCAACTCCCACTGGGCTTTGAAGCATAGATGTAGCAGTATTGCTTGAAGGAGATGCTATCATTTGATCTGCTGGGACTGGTTTTAAAATCAGGTGCGAACACTGCATTACAACTCCTTTTTCCTTGTGTCCACGAGCATGGGAAAGAAGACTGCATTTGTTGTAGAAAACTAAGTTCTTCGTACAATGATTACAAGTCACTTCAATCCGCATGCTCCTCCTATCATAATGCTGGGTCAGACTCTTTTCAAGAGCAAAGGAGTCACCACACTCCAAACACTTGTAACCGCGTGTCGGTAACGTTATTCCAGCGCTGGCAGGGGGACTAAGGTTGGGGATATAAACTGGGACAGGGTTGACGCTACTCAGCACCTTATTAAATGCTTCCACTACAGAACTCTGTAGAGATGACACCACCTGGACTCGAGACACCTTTTTAGAAGGCTGTGGGGCTGCTACAGAAATTATTGCCTGCTTTATTTGTTGCTGGGGTTTCGTTAGCACTTGTCGGAGTTCAGATGTGGTTTGAGCACCTTGAGGCAGAAGATTAAGATTGGCAAGATGGACTGCCTTTGGCACAAGTTTAGCACTGGTAAGACTTGATGCTGGCACCACAACAGTCTGCTGCTGTATTGCACTGGCAGCTTTTATAATGGCACTACTGGCACTCTGCACAGAAGCAGCAGATAGTACAGTGGCTTTCACTGTAGTATTGTTAGCAAGCTTCAAATTAATAACTTGTGAACCTGCTGTTTTAACTGCTGAAACTGGGAGAAAGGCAGTAGCCACAGGTTTGATAGTGACCTGCTTTGGTGTGAGTTCTGCAGATGCAACTGCATTGGTAATGACTGCAGACTGGAGAGGAGCTCTAGGAGGAGAAGAAAGAACAGCAGTAGAAGTTGGTGAGGACAGGAGGGATGTCATGGAAGTTACCATAGAAGCAGTCTGTTCTGTTTTTTTACCATAGTCCAAATCAACTTCCGGCAACACTCTAGTGACAGTTCTCTTGATCTGCCCAGAGGAAGTCTTGATGGTTTTTATGCGAACTTTAGGAATTGCTGGTGTGGACCCTGCAGGAGAAGATGGAGATCCCTTGCTACTGTTTTCACTTGATACACTTCTGGGACTATCAGGTGGTTTAATAGATGGCTTTTTAGCACCATCAATAAGACTCTGAGATTCAGGTGGTGATTTTTCAATAGCTAGGGGACTTTCACTCATATGTTTTGGTAATGGAGAAGAGTCTCCTGACATAGACTGTAAATCTTTGCTGGTATCTGTAGCTGCCTTTTTAGCACTCAGTGCTGCAATCGCAGCAATGCATGAAGAAAGCTTTGCTGATGACTTTGTTTTGGACTGTGAAATGCTGGCAAGATTTGTTTCACTTTTTTCAGTACACAGTTTTCCATCAAGTACTCTGTTTTCAAGAAGCTTCTCAGAATTGTCTTTTAGCAATTCGTTCTCTGCCTTGTGAGCTTTGAAAGGCTCATAGACATGTAAAGTCACAGAGTTTGTCTCTCGTTTAGCAACTTTACTTTTATCTATACTACTTGAAACTGAGATACCAGATTTAATCAAATTCTCTCCCCCAAGTGTCTTTAGTTTGTCATATTCCTGCTGATATACAGAATCTGTCAAGATATTTGCTCTGAAATTTGCACGCATCTCTTCTTTATCTGGAGAATCATCTACCTCAATTTTTTCATCATCATCAAATTCTTCAGCACTTGAAATTGGACTAAACTGGTTGAAAGCCGAATCCTTTAGTGCAGTCTCAGAAGCTGACCCATCATCTTTAAATGACTTGCTTTCATCTTTACTGTAACCATCAAGAGTTGAGGATATTAGAAAGCCATTATGCAAGCCATCGCCTGTGGAATGGTGGCCATCCTTGTCTACACTTTCTGAAGAATCAATAGTACGTACATTTTTCACAATGACACTCACACCAACATCAGATGATGATAGTGTATGAGAATCTTCATCTGTTTGCACATTTTGTTTTATGTGGCTTTCATGGTCATCATGTCCAGATTCAATAGCTGCTTTTGGGTCAACCACATCTGGTATGTCAAAGGCTGCAAGAAGATCATCAAAATCTGGGGTCTTCATATCCCCCATGGTCACGTATTTGATTGCAGGCAAGTCTGTAAAACAAGCAGAAAGTCCTCATCTCAGTATTTTAAGCTCTAACAGCACACAAATAAGCACACGTTCGCATATGCAATGCAAAAAGGTTATTTCACTTCTGAAGTGGTATTTTCAGAAATTAAGCATTACAAATAGTATCCCAGTGTAGGCATACAATGTACAGTTAAATTATAATGCCAGGAGTTACAGTAATCCATCAAGTTCATAGACTGTAACCTAGTAATTTTATTCTAGGAACAAGCTTTCTCTTCAAGTGACTTTCTTCCTGTCTACTCTCTGCTACCCTCTCCCACCCATACTACAACTACAGCAAAATATCTAGACTGTCAGAAAAATAACGAGATATTTGTATATCCTAAGTCTAGATTTTCCTTGGTATTTGTACTATCAAGCCAATAAGCCTTCTTGAAAATAACAAAAAAATTCATTTCTACTAATAGTTTAAGACTACTGTACTGTTTTCTGTAAATTAAACTGCTTAACACAAGTTATTGAATATTTGTCTCCCAATGTCCACAATGCATTTTTTTCAGCAGCTCCAACAAAGGATCTGCTATCACTACACCACTCCTATCAGGTGGATCACCTAATTTAAAGATCTTACATTCTACAACCTCCAATGCATTTTTTTTTCCCCAGTCATTCACCATTTTCACCATCACGTTTCCTACTGCATGATCTGAACTTGTTTTGATGCAATCTGAACAAACTGCATGCAGTTCTATTCACGTATCCTCTTTACAACAGCATTTTATTCTAAGACCATTATCACCCTTCAGTTTTCTTTTTAGAGTAAACAACACCAGATCTTTACTTTTATTTCCTCCCCTCACAGAAGAATTTCCAGATCCCATTCTTTATGTACACCACTAACCTCTATTACTGGCTTTTTTCTTCCTATTCCAATACCCAGTAGATAACTCAAAACTGAAACCTTATAAATGTCATGTAAAGAGGAAAAAATAATACTTTTTAGCATACTTTCAGATTATAAATCTCACTACGATATTTACCTTTTTCCACACATTTCAAGTATTGCAAAGTTGCGCAAAATGAATCTCTTGTAGAGGTCTAAAAAAAAAATCAGTTACAGAAAGCACAGATAATTTCCCATTTTCTTTCATAACCATGCGCAGGTATAGTCTGTATTGCTAACAGAACTGTCTTTAATATGCTTTTATTGTTCAGTACTCATCATGCAAAATTCAGTATTCAATATGAAAAGGTATTTAACCAAATCAGTGTTGCTGTTGGAAAGCACCCAGTTAGGGAGCATATTGTCTTCCCTCCTGCCTTTGTATCATCACTGAAAGACAGAAAAGCATTCATTCTATATAGTTTAGTGTGTTATATCCAGTATCAACCAGCATAGGCCATTAAAGAACCACTGTGATTAAACTGCAGCAGTGCCTTTGAGTTCCTCAAGTTAATCAAGTTAAATCAAATAAGTGAGAAGCTACTACAATATATCCCACAGCAAATGGTCTGTTAAAACTCACTTGCCAACAGAGATCACAGAATTACAAGGGTTGAAAGGGACCTCAAGAGATCATTGAGTCCAACCCCTGCTCCTACAACTTCAACAGCTCACTTCCTCCTCATTTATCTTCAGATATTTTGTAGATATAAACTACTTGCAGGTTGTTAAATTCAGCTGTAACAACACCAAGCATTACAGTCGGAAAAAACATTATGGTGAAATAGAAAGAAACAAACAGAGAAGGAATACTCACCTCTATTTGAAAATTCAGGCTCATAATAAAGGACTCCACAAAGAAGGAATCTCCAGAAAGAGATCTTTCCCCTCTGGTAGCCAGCCCATAAATGGGGGGGTCTAAGAGAGGTAGATCCAGGCTCCACCCCTTCTGGTCACACAGATGAATTGTCTTCACCTGTGCTCCCACAGCTGACCCAGTACTTGCCTCAGGTGATCAATTAGTGGTTCAGCCCATGATCCATACACCAAGAAACACTAGTTAGAATGCAGACTCAATGGTGTGAGAATCCTTCTTTGTTTTTTGGCTCAAAGCTTGTTTCCTGAGGTATTTTTTGTGATAAGACTCTGATTGATTTATTGAGGAGGCAAGTGATGGGTGCTACAGTGTGACAATCAACATCACTTTGCGGACATTTGAAAGCACCTTCCTCCAGAAGAGAGTGCTCAGGAGTGTTTACTGGTGGAAGAACTAGCCTGTGACTAAATAGCTCCAACTTGGTATGGGAAAATTGGGGAATGATACCATTGTGTCCTGTGAAAAACAGGATGCAGATGGGTATCCCTGCTCCCTCTTATCTGCTGGCAAGGCCTGGAAGATGGGAACAAAGGAGTTTCTGCTGAGATCCCAGAGCCAGAAGCTGCCACTCCAAGGAGAGCTGACTCGACCACTTTGGACTTATAAATAAGTTGGAAAAGTGGCCATCATTGCCGTGGTCACTGTTGTTGTCAACAGAACAACAATGCCTGATGACCCACCGCTACTGAAGATCAATGACTGAACTACAAACCATGCTGGATCTATGGTGGTGACTATCTCCCTCTTGCTTCCTATAAAGACTCCTTGCTGCTTCTTTCCTATCTTTTCTATCGCCCTCCTTCCCTTCCCCATTACTCTAATTCGTAATAGTGTCCATCCTCCCTTTCCCCATCTCCCTGATTAAGATTTGTAATAAACTGGTCGGACCAACATTTGAACTGTTGTTTCTTAATCTCACGCCGGGTATACAGATATCAAAGAACCTCCTCTCCCTCCTATAAATTGGAGCGAGACATATGATTAAGTATGTATTTTTATGCTTATCGTTATCAAGATGGATAGTACTCTAAATGCTCTACAGAAAGATTCAGTTTATTCAAAAGGCATAATCTCTCAATTTGAGAAAAATCTGTAGGACTTATCTACACATCAACACTGGCCAACTGGAAGTCATTATGGACTCTGAGAAAGGCAACCAAGGAAAATTTGTCAAGAAACAGACAAGAATACTGGAATATACACTGACACTTGATTTGATTCATTCAAATAATTATAGCACAGTTTTGAAAATTGTTTACATGGTCCACTTAATAAGTTAGACAAAGGAGCATAACCATTAACTCCTTTTAATTACACCAAGTTCTGCAGAATTCACCTTCCTTAATTAACTCAAAATTCCTTTACTTACTGGAAAATACATAGAAGAGTATCACAGTAAATACTCATTGTCAAAATTTCACTACTTTTGTAAAGCATATGGTTATAAACTGTATTTATTAGACATAAAATTGTTTCATAATACCAGGATTACCAACATTATTACTTAATTACATAATTTAACAATCCATCCATTTGAAAACAAATTTCTGACCCTCATCCATTTAAAACTGGTAAATGGGATAAAATGAATGCAGTCAGTACAGCTCAACTCCCTTCTGGCATCACCAGAAGCTAACTCATAGCATTCAGTATACAACGTGTCAGCTGCTACCTTCTTATACCAAAGCATTATGATTATCACATTTATCCATAGTGCTGGAGATTTTGACTTTAGCCTACCCTCTGCTCAGAGGATTTCAAAGTCCTGTGAGAGGGACACAATGACAAAAGTAGCTATCTAATAACTATAATATGTCACTGGTGCCATGAGAGACAGTCAATATGATTGTGCTGTAGGCATGATTGGATTTTTCCAATCTTCTGGATCTGTATTAACAACAAAACCAAAATACTGTAGGAAATTCTAAGAATATATGAAAAGAGAACTTTGTGAACACAATAAATCTCCTGTAAACAAGAATCATGACCTCACAAAATACCCAGAGCTGGCCAAGATGATCACTTACCTTACATGAGCAAGAGTATTACAGAATCACAGAATTGCAGGGGTTGGAAGGGACCTCAAATGATTGAATCAAGGAAAATAAGTTAGGTTAAAAGTTAAGTGCCTTCATGGGATGCTGAATCGGCAGCTACAGATCTGGCCTTGCTAAGTCAGGTTCTCGCTGCTGATAACAGATGCTTTTCTACAGACTTAGACAGTTAGTACAGACAGCGGGTCTCCTGTTTCTCCAAATAACATTGTTAGCTATCCTATCTCTGGAATGCAAGGTAGCAGGCTCGGACAGTAAAATCACAAATTAATGAAGCGGCAGATTGTTGGACAGTTATAGCCGATAAGATGATCAGCCAGAGCTAGTCAAGCATCTTCCAACTTGACCCAGGTCAAAGAGTACACAGCGAGAAAGACATACAGCCTTCATCAAAAGACCACCAGATGACCACTGAGCGATACCACGCATGCGTAAAAGAACTGAGACTCGGGACAGAACTTCCAGACAGAAGGCTGCCCACAGTCTAGCAAAGCAGACAAGAACAGAAAACATTCAAGAACTATCAGTCTCACTTTTATCCCTTGTTTCCATGTGGATGCATAACTTATCGTAAATGAAGCACAAATTAAGAAAACATACTGAATGCACCATAATGAACATAATCTGAAAGACAAATGTCTAAAACGTCCTTTTATCTGCTCCAGCTATATTTTATTTGCTATGCAAATAATCAGAACTGTAGTAACATAACACACACACAGGAACAATGCCAAGCTAAAGTTGCTAACTGGACTGGTTAAAAAAAAAGACTGGTATTTAAGTAATAGTTCACTTTGAGTGAATTACAACTGTAATGCTCTGCTTACAAGTTCCTGAACAGAGATTGCTGGATTGCAAAGTGTTAACATCTTTAGGAATATTTATTTCTTTGGTTGTTTACAAACAGTAACAAGAATCACATACACACATAATATTAACATTACAAAGAAATTTCTTATAAGAATTAAATGCAAAAGGTTCTTGAGCCCAAAGCATGTCAAAACCACACAAACAAAGCCTTAACTGACAGTTTTTCATGATTCTGTATACTGCTGTGCACTCTCACTATGCATCCGTCCATGGATAGCTTCTTTGCAGTTATTATACACACTCAAAAAGAACTATAAAGAATCCCTCATCTAAAACTTTCTTCAATTACATATGCTGCAATTCATTAACATTTAGCAATAGCAAGGAAAAGCAACTCTATTTATCCATGTATCTTTAAGAGCAGAAGTACGTAACAGCAAGGAGACACATTTGTTCTTTACTAAGAAACTTCATTAAGTCTAATTCCAAAATGGGAAAGTATCCCAGAAGAATTCAGAGGTCTTCAGCTTTAAGCTAAGATCTTAAATCTATCCATAGAAAGCACACTGAATAAAACTGCAGCTATCTCTCAGATGCACACAGACAAACTCCCATACTCTCACAGAGCACAAGAATGTAATGGCTTCTTCCACACTCACTATTCTAGAATATCAGTGTAAGACTCAGTATATAAACTAGTTTCCATCACAATTCCAAGGACTCCAAAGCCACATTCCTCCCTGTTTTCCCCAAACACCTTTCAATAACCCTTTCTCTTAAAGATAAAACTCTGCCTTTTACCCAAGATTGAAACCAACTGAGGCTTTGGCTGCTACACAAGCTATTGGCCTATTCCTCCTCTGGGCCAACGTGAAGTCTGTAAATAGTTCAGAACAGGACATGAGGCAAGTTCCTCATTTCCTAGGGAACTGATTTTCCAGGAATTGGAATTTCTTTGAGAACTGCTTTCTTTGAGAAATGTTGAGAGCAAAACTTAGTGTCTCCAAGAGATATACAAACCTGTAAAAAAAAAATTCCATCAGAGGGTTGCCATTAAAATTATCAGTTTTATTGATAATGATTTTTAAGTGCACTTAACGATGAAGATCTTCAGAATTAAACAGAGAAACAGTCCACAATGTGTGTAACCAAGGATACATTCCTCAGACTTGATAAACAAAAAATACTGAAAGAAATAACCTGCAAGACCCCCATCTCCTCAAACATCTTTGAATACTCATTTTTTTTCATTTTTAGTTTCTAAGTAACAGAAACATAATTCACTTCAAAACACTGGACTGGCAACTTGAAGCATATACTATGAAATACACTGGACAGATGATACCATAAATTAAGCACCCCTAATTTTGAGGGTATTTATAATGAGGAGTCAGCTCTTAGATGTGCTGACTCTGTCCAAAGTACCATTTCATTTTTAGATTATGGTCTACTTTATAAAATTAAAAACAAACAAAAAAGTTATCTAAAAATTTATGCATTACTTTCTTGATTATTCAATGATAGAAGCAAATATGCCCAATATGAATTACATAGCCAGAGAGCCACAACGCAGTGAGGAACAGCGCTTCTGGGTTCAATTTTTTGATGGTGGGTGACTGGACTTCTGGTAAGACCACCAGTGAGTCTGAAGACATAAAGATAATGGGCTCTGGGACAAGTAAGAATATCCTTACTTCATGGTTTCTGTCAATCTCTTTAGAGGAAAACCCACGCCTATGTGTGCATCAGTATCTTACTGAAATGAAAAGTCTAAATTAAATTCTAGAGGAGAAAAAAGATGATTTTATTTCTCTGTTCAAAGCATGTGTTGTGACTGCATAAATTTTTCTTTCTTTGGAAATGCATCTCCTGAATAAGAACTTCTATGAGCAGCATGAAGAACACGGCCCAGTTGTCAGCCAAACTCTTCACTCTGTATTTTCTGTTAGCCTTTTCACTTCAGTTCATCTGACAACACATTCCAGTGAAGCATTCACTCGGGTAATTATGTCAAAACAAGAACCCATCTGTGAGAACTCCCTACTGTCAGTGAGACAGTAAGCAAGCAGGATAGAAATGTGATGAGAAATAGTTACATTCCTGTAAGCCTTTTGGGCATTCATATCCTGGCTGTTAAGATAGAAAACCCAAGGATGCATTCAAAGGTTTTAAAAGGCAGATTCCAGAAAGAGGAGTGCATCTGGGAGCTTCTACTCTACTACTACAGATTAAAGAGACCATTTTGAAGTACAGCTTTCTTACAGCTACGCTTTGCATAGATGTGAGGAAGGCTCAAATACATGATGACACAAATAGCAACTGGAGAAACATCAGAGCTTAGAAGCAAATAGCTGCTTCTAAAGGATTACAGGCAGTTTTGCTTTACTACAAGGAATTTTTGTCAAGTCCTCTATCTGAGCTGGTTCCAGGTTAGAGCCATGAGGCAGACCAAACCGGCCTACCTTTCCTCTCTGCCAAAGGGGAAAAATACACATAGAAGAAAACATTTGTTCTCACTTTCTAAATATGATCTATCTTATAGCTTGGGCTTTAGGACAGCTGCAGATGGGGCAAATTATTCTCCACAAAGAAGGCCAAGCTGCCTATAAATTGCTGCTGAAATTAAAAGGTACTTTTTGGTATAAACAGTCAGACAAGCTGAACTAGCATGAAAATACATATTTTTTATTTCTCTAGCATTATGTCAAGAAATTTCATCACACGGAGAAGACTTCAGTGATTCAATAAGAATTACAGTAATATCTCCTAAGCTTAGGTACATATCAGCCTGACACACAGACTATAAGCAGCTCATTAGTTATTCAACATATATTAGCAATGATGACGGACTAATACTTTCTATTATTTACTCTAAAAGCTCTCTAAGGAGAGACAAAAGCAATATACTAGTTCAACCACCAAAAATGTCTGGAAATGAGAACCACATCTCAAATCATTTATTAGCCTCAATTCCAATTAAATTGTATTATATTGTGTTATCTTGCATTCCGAGATCATATTTAGTAAATTAACTTTTATCCTCAGATCATTGCCACTGTTATGCTTTTAGGCCCAGCTCCCATCTCCCTACCCTTTCCCTTTCCCTTTTTGGGCTGGAGGGCCTGTGGGCCTGCTGTTCCCCTGTCACGGACACAGATAGATCTAGATAACTCTGTGACACGGGGCCTGTCCTGTTTAATAACTTTATTGATGACCTGGACAAGGAGATTGAGTGCACCCTCAGTAAGCTTGCAGATGACACCAAGTTTGGAGGAAGTGTCAATCTGCCTGGGGGTAGGAAGGCCCTACAGAGGGATCTGGACAGGCTGGATCAATGGGATGAAGCCAATGGGATGAAGTTCAATGAGACTAAGTGCCAGGTCCTACACTTTGGCCACAACAACCCCATTTAATGCTACAGGCTTGGGGCAGAGTGGCTGGAAGACTGCGTGGAAGAAATGGACCTGGGAGTGTTGATCAACGCTCAGTTAAACGTGAGCCAACAGTGTGCCCAGGTAGCCAAGAAGACATCTTAGCTTGTATCAGAAATAGTGTTGCCAGCAGGAACAGGGAAGTGATCATCCCTCTGTACTCAGCTCTGGTGAGGCTGCACCTCAAGTACTGTGTTCAGTTTCGGGCCCCTCACTACAAGAAAGACATTGAGGCCCTGGAGCGTGTTCAGAGAAGGGCAACAAATCTGGTGAGGAGTCTGGAGCACAAGTCTTATGAGGAGCGGCTAAGGAAACTGGGATTGTTTAATCTGAAGAGGAGGAGGCTCAAGGGAGACCTTATCACTCTCTACAACTCCCTGAAAGGAGGTTGTGGCAAGGTGGGAGTCAGCTTCTTCTCCTATGTAACTAGTGATAGGACTAGAAGGAATGGCCTCAAGTGGCACCAGAGGAGCTTCAGGTTGGATATTAGGAAGAATTTCTTCTCCATAAGACTGTTCAAGCACTGAAACGGGCTGCCCAGGGAGGTGGTTGAGTCTCTGTTCCTGGAGTGTCCAAGCAGCCAAGGATCAGGTTAGGAAAGCTAAAGCCTAGATAGAATTAAATCTAGCCAGGGACATAAAGGGGAACAAGAATTTCTACAAGTATATCAGAGATAAAAGGAAGGCTAGGGAAGACATGGGCCCTCTCTGGAAGGAAACTGGAGAACCGGTCACAAAGGATGCAGAGAAGGTTGAGGTGCTCAATGACTTCTTCATCACAGTCTTCACCAGCAAGGGCTCTAGCCACACTACCCAAGCTGCGGGGAAAAAAGGAAAGAACTTGGAGAAGGTAGATCTACCTGTTGTAAGTGAAGATCAGGTACAAGATGATCTAAAGAACCTGAAGTTCTAAAAATCTAAAGTTGCACAAGTCCATGGGACCCAATGAGATCCACCCACAGGTTCTGAGACAACTGGTAGATCAAGTTGCCAAGCCGCTATCCATCATATTTGAAAGGTCATGGCAAGCTGGTGAAGTTCCCACTAACTGGAAAAGGAGAACCATAACCCCCATTTTCAAGAAGGGGAAAAAAAGAAGATCCAGGGAACTACAGGCCAGTCAGTCTCACCTCTGTGCCTGGCAAGATCATGGAGCAGATCCTCCTGAAGGACCTACTAAGGCACATGGAAAATAAGGACAAGGTGATTGGTGGTAACCAACGCAGCTTCACCAAGAGCAAGTCATGCCTGACAAACTTGGTGGCCTTTTACAGCATCAGTGGATAAAGGAAGACCAACTGATGTCATCTACCTGGACTTGTGCAAAGCATTTTACACTGTCCCAAATTGGATAAACATGGGTTTGATGAACTACTCGCTAGATAAGGAATTAGCTGGATGGTCACACTGAGAGAGTTGCAATCAACGGCTCAATGTCCATGTGGAGACCAGTGATGAATGGCATTCCACGTGGACTGGTACTGGCACTACTACTGTTTAACATCTTTGTAGGCAACATGGACAGTGGGATCGAGTGCACCCTCAGCAAGTTTGCAGTTGACAACAAGTTGAGTGGTGCAGTTGACAAGCTAGAGGGAAGGGATGCCATCCAGAGAGACCTGGACACACTTGAGAGGTGAGCCCATGCCAATCTTGTGAAATTCAACAAGGACAAGTGCAAGGTCCTGCATCTGGGTTGGAGCAATCCCAAGCACAGATACAGGTTGGGTGAAGAATGGCTTGAGAGCAGCTCCAAGGAGAAGGATTTGGGGGTGTCTGTTGATGAGAAACTCAACATGAACCAGCAATATGCACTTGCAGCCCAGAAGGCCAACCATATTCTGGGCTGCATCAAGAGAAGTGTGACCAGCAGGTCAAGGGAGGTGATTCTGCCCCTCTACTCTGCTCCCATGAGACCCCACCTGGAGTACTGTGTCCAGTTCTGGGGCCCCCAACACAAGAAGGACATGGAACTGTTGAAGCAGGGTCCAGAGGAGGGCCACAATGATGATCAGAGGGCTGGAGCACCTCCCCTATGGGGACAGGTTGAGAGAGCTGGGACTCTTCAGACTGGAGAAGAGAAGGCTCCAGGGGGACCTTATAGGGGCCTTCCAGTACCAGAAGAGGCCTACAGGAAAGCTGGGGAGGGACTTTTTATAAGGGCATGTAGTGATAGAATGAGGGGAAGTAGTTTTAAACTGGAAGAGGGTAGATTTAGACTAGATATCAGGAAGAAATTCTTTACTGTGAGGGTGGTGAGACACTGGAACAGGTTGTCCAGTGAGGTTGTGAATGTCCCCTCCCTGGAGGCATTCAAGGCCAGGCTGGATGGGGCTTTGAGCAACCTAGTCTAGGGGGAGGTGACCCTGTCTATAGCAGGGGTGTTGGAACAAGATGATCTTAAAGGCCCCATCCAACCCAAACCTTTCTATGATTCCATGATATTCACTTGCCTTACAGTTAGAATATCTAAATGCATGCTTAGAGTGCTCCATCAAATGAAAACAAATTATGGAAGCTTATTGAGACATTGCCCATAAACTGTTGATACAGGCACAATCCCAGCTCACACCACCATTGGGTAGAACATTTTAGAACTGGGACAGGGTTACACAACACCCAGCTATTAGTTGTGATTTATAAGTCTGACACTGCATACTTCACAATAAACTGCTCTGTCCTTATTAAATGCAACCATTCAAGTATGTGTCTCCACTGGTCAAAGACAACTTCACTACAGTATAATTCTTAAATGAAGTACTTTGGTTTTCAGGAGAAGTTATTTCTACCTACTTACACAAACATAGATTTTACCACACAGAGCCAAAAATATATAGAGACAAAAGCAGATATATAACATTTATAATGGTTGTCATTAGTCTTCTGAGACTAAAATTAGCTACATGCAGTCAGGTCCTAAACAAAACAAATGTAAAAAAAAAAAGTCCACATTCCCTCTGTTTTTATCCCTAAATCCACGAACAACTGCAGGTACATTGTTTCAAGCAGAGCCCAGAGCTGGCTATAGAAGTCTTGTTTAGCAGCAATGGAGCTAGTTCAGGCTTCTTGTATTTGTTACTCACAAACCTCAGACATAATCTGTAAATGTATACTGCGTAACAGGAGAAACTCATTCAATTTTTTTAAAAGGAAATTCTGAAATTTGAAAAGTATAAAAAAAATGCTTCCACAACAGGCAGTACCAGTTCACATTTGACTTGGATATATTTTCATGCAAGCTCAACAATAAAGATGCTTTAAACAAACTTGGATGTCTTAAGGAGGAAAAAAACTAGAATATAAACCTTTCCCAACCGTTAATTCAAAATATCTGAAGTTTTGGGCCTTGTAGCTTCCTGAATTTCTCTTAAAAGTAAGATGAATTAATGAAAAGTAGCTTAGCCCCCACACCATTCTTTTTGCATGCTATTTTAAAATGGCTTAATTTTCACAGTACCACAGAATGATGGAATCACAGGAGTTGGAAGGGACCTCAAGAGATCGAGTTCAACCCCCCTGCTAAAGCAGGTTCCCTACAATAGGTCGCACAGGTAGGTGTCCAGACAGGTCTTGAATATCTCCATAGAAGACGACTCCACAACCTCTCTGGGCAACCTGTTCCAGTGCTCCATCATCCTTACTGTAAAGAAGGTCTTTCACATGTTTGTATGAAACTTTCTATGTTCAAGTTTTTAGCAACAGCTCCTTGTCCTATCACTATGCACTACTGAGAAGAGCCTGGCCTCATCCATTTGCCTTCCACCTCACTTTAGATATTTATAAGCATTTATCAGATCCCCTCTCAGTCTTGTTTTCCCCAGGCTGAACACACCCAGTTTGCTCAACCTTTTCTCACAAGGGAGATGTTCCAGGCACTTAATAATCTTTGTGGCCCTCTGCTGGACTCCCTCTAGGAGATCCCTTTCTTTTTTGTACTGGGGAGCCCAGAACTGGACACAATACTCCAGGTGAGGCCTGACAAGGGCAGAGTAGAGGGGGAGGATCACCTCCCTCGACCTGCTGGCCACACTCCTTTTAATTCACTCCAGGATGCCGTTGGCCTTCTTGGCCACCAGGGCACACTGCTGGCTCATGGCCAACCTGTTGTCCACGAAAACACCCAGGTCCTTCTCCGCAGAGCTCCTCTCCAGCAGGTCATCCTCCAACCTGTACTAATTCATGCAGTTATTCCTCCCCAGGTGCAGGACTCTACACTTGCTCTTGTTAAACCTCATCAGGTTCCTCCCTGTCCAACTCCCCAGTCTCTCCAGGTCTTGTTGAATGGTAGCATAGCCTTCTGGTGTCAGCCACTCCTCCCATCTTTGAATCATCAGGAAGCTTGCTGAGGGTGGACTCTATTCCTCCATACAGGTCATTGATGAAGATGTTGAACAAGACTAGCACCAACCTCTGGGGAACACCACTAGTTACAGCCCTCCAACCAGACTGTGCCACTGATGATAACCATCTGAGACTCTGTCAGTCAGCCAGTTCTCAACCCACCTCACCGTCCAGTCATTTATCCCATGCTTTCTAAGTTTCATAACAAGGATGTTGTGGGAGATAGTGTCAAACGCCTTCCTGAAGTCAAGGTACACAACATCCACTGCTCTCCCCCCATCTATCCAGCCAGCGATGACATCATAGAAGGCTACTAGGTTGGTCAAGTATGATTTCCCCTTGGTGAATCCACACTGACTACTCCTGATAACCTTCTCTTCCCATTGCCTGGAGATGGCATCCAGAACAAGATGTTCCATCACCTTTCCAGGGACAGAGGTGAAGCTGACTGGCCTGTAGTTTCCTGGATCTTCCCTCTTGCCTTTCTTGAAGACTGGAGTAACATTGGCTATCCTCCAGTCTTCAGGCACCTCTCCTATTCACCAAGACCTTTCAAAGATGATAGAGAGATGTACACCTAAACATAAAATGAGCCAGTACAGCAACGTGAGTAATTTAGATGTACAACAGTAATGTGGATTTTAAGATTTCCAACTTAGAACCACAGGATTATCTAGGCTGGAAATATCTTCAAGATCATCAAGCCCAGCCATCAACTTGACCTACTGGGTCCCATAGCTAAATCATGTCATTTAATGCAATTTTGAGCTACGTGCTAAATGATACTTGCTTCCTGCCTATTTTCTTTTTTTTTTTTTTAAGCGGATAACAAGTCAGCCTCAGTGAGAGTTCCAGGTCAGGCAGGGCCTGCCTGGGTAACACTAGCAATGGACAGGCCCATTAGAGTCCATGCATTTTTATTTTAAACATACAAACCCAGCAATCTGTATGCATGTTTGTATTTTATCCCACATTCATATTTCCAAGAAGAATAAAAATAGTTGATTAATTTAAGAGACTTGGGACTTGATAAACCATTGTCCCTGTTCTAAAGATTAAATATCCAAGACAAGCCTCAGTGGAAGATGAGCTCATGACTGCAGAGACAGAGGACCAACTCTCAAATGTTAAGCAGCATTTTCTGCAGGGAAGATGGCCTTTGTGCAAAAGCACATGATGAAGAACATTTACAAATATTCGTAGTCTAAGAAAATAACAAATAAAAAAAAAAACCCACCAACTCACCAAGAATACTGCAGACTCCAGCATCTATTCAGGTTTCTTATCTTACAACCTAAAAAAAATCCCTGTAAATTTTAAACTTCCTTTGTGAAAAATAAAAATTCATAGTACAGATCTTGTTCAAAAACCCAAATAAAAAAGATGCATTGATTTTTGTGACCATTCAAGTATTTTAAACTTTAAAGCACCTTACTATTCTGGTTGAGAGAAAAAAAATCCAAAAGGTGCTCTCATGTTACATTCATTTTATCTGGCCCTTGGAAAAGAACATGCATTAACAGCAGCAATAGGTACAATTCCTATCAAGCAAGATGAATTCACATTTGTAAAGTATATTTTTGCTACAGATATCTACAGTAAAATATAGAACCTCTGCATCCAAATTACAAAAAAGATGGAAACAAATCAACATAGTGATGTTAGGTATTTTGCTTCACTACACAAGTTACCTACTGCCCTATTGACTCTGAGAAAAAAATACATTGCAGCTGCATTAAAACCCACAGAAACACAATTCCAAGCAAAACATTAGCATGCTATTTTCACTTTCCTACAATTAATATCTAAGTACCTTATGTAATCTGCTGCAGTCCGAAATAAAAAGGTTCTCTTGTATTTGCCACGCTCTGATGCAGGAATTCTGCCTATCATCAGCCACCATAAAACTTACCCAAATCCCACAATCTTTCAGGGCTTTCAAGACACAGAGGGAAGGACCCTCATTTCACACTAGAACAGAATGTTTTCACCATTTTTCCTACATATTTATCTTGATTGCAGATTATCAAAGCAGCTAACACAGCCAAGACTGGTCAGATTTTTAAAAAATCATACCGGATAAGATTCTAGAGTTGCTGATTTCCTGTTATAGGAAGTAACAGTTCTGGCAAAAGAATCCCCAAGGCAAAATGTTCAGTATTCCAATGTGCAAGCTCTAACAGCCTTTGTTCTTCCCTTTGCTATATTCATTACTGCTTTCTTCTCCCTCCCTCTGAATCCTCCAGCTTTCTCTATAAGATCCAAATGCCAGATCACATCTAAGTACACATTTATTTTTCATATGAGAAAAAAAAAATCCTATCCATTATCCACTGCTTTGAGTTAAAAGTGGTCATCCCTCAGGAGCTGAAGTACTGCTCATCTGGTTTCCTAGTCTTATTCCATTACTGCACAAAATTATAATTCATGCAACTAATAATTCACTGGAGCTCCATCAGACCTCTGAAATGCATCTCTACTTGGCTGCTGCACAATTCTCCCTGGGTTACAGCAGTTTAAGAAACACCATCCTTATTTTGTATGTTTTTCTATGTAGGATATAAGTACAGGTTTATCACTGAAGACCTGAATTCAGAAACAAACTACCACGTGGTCCGCAATTTATGATTGCCACTCAGAGGCCTATCCTTTATCACTAGATTGTAAAAAAGCATACATCCGGATGTAAGATACTGAAATGAAAATACCGTATTTAGCACAGGTATCAGTACATCTTTACAAACAATACCTTTAATCCTATTAAACCTGGAAGTTAATATTTCTTCAATAATACACTGTTGTCTTATTCACTAATGTGCCAAGTGTGTCATCAGGAACTAGATTTACTTTTCACACATGTACCTTCGCACTATTGTCACAGTCACACTCACACACCCATCTTACCTTTGTGAACCTTGACCTCTGAAATATTTTTTTTGCCAACACTCAGTTACTGCCACAGATGGATTATCTCTACAAATATGAAAGGGTTAAAGGCAGTCCCAATCAATAGGCCTACAAGGAGAAAAAAAGGAAAAACGAGTATGCCTTGCAGCATCTTTGCAATGCTTTATGCACAATTCCACAACAACACGGCTTCCTTTTGGCCTTTCAGAAAGGTGCAGACCCCCCCCCAACATCTCCTAAAGAAGAAAACCACAAGACAGTGCCCTGTAAAAAAAACGGCATGCAAAGCAGCATTCTTCAGTTGCAAGCACAGCTACAATTACAAATCATTCAATCTATTTTATTTAGTTTCATTTTAAAATAGACTGCACAACCAGTGTCCCACCCTTGCAAAGCAAAAATATTTTAATAAGGGTCATAAATCTCAGCTGTTGCCCATTCCTTAAGCATAAAAAGGCACAAAAAGCCCAAGTCATCTCAGCTACTGCAAATATGTACATTTATATACAGAACCCTTTAGGACTACATAGCCACATACCAGTGCTGTGTGTCTAAGTGTGCATTCACATATTGTTTAGGGATGGTATCTTTCTGCAAGCTCCTCTGCTTTTGGCTGCCATGGAGGGTGGAAGCTATCCTACTGTAGCAGCTCAGTGACTGCATTGTGTTCAAGAGCTGATCTGCCTCAAACCAGTTCCAGCCGGTTCTGGTCACCCTACATAAAAACTATGGCAACCCTTGCAGAGCTGCCAACGCATCCTCAGGAAGCATGGAGCTCTGCTTGCCTCTGCTGGGCTGACTGAGCCCTGACCCTGTCCCACCACCCCTCGCTCTGTGCCCCCCCCACTCCCCTCTTCTCCTCCCCCACTTACCTCCCACAACCTGGCTGAAAGCTGTTTGCATGCCTGGCTGTAGCTAAGAGACAGCAATAAAAATCCTCACAGGATCTCTCTTACAGCACCAGGCAGGCTCGGCCACAGCACAGGGAGACAGCTGCTACCCAGGGCTGCTCCTCTGCTCCCTGGCCCATGGGGAGCAGCATCACCTCTGCCCTCATGCCCATGGCTGTGGGGCAACCATGCAGGGTCAGCTCCTGCCTGCCCTCCCCTCTGCTCCCACATCTGGGGCTGCTCAGTGGCATTTTTCCTTCTCTGCACAGCATTAACTACAGAGATTACCCACGCATGCACCACCCTCCCCTCACAAAATCCATTTCCGCAGCAATGAGATGCCTGCAAAGCAGTGCCTTAGCCCCCTCCTAACAACTTTGAGCTGACTGCTGAGATGTTTTTTGTTTTTTTTTTTCTTTTTGCTATTCAACCTTCCTTGAGGCACTGAGCAGCATGCAGCACCCCACACCCAATGGCCCCACAGCCGCAGGCGGCCGGGGCCCACCCCACCAAAATGGCTGCTGGTCCTGTCCCAGTGCTGCATGCAGCCCTCAGGGTCAAGGCTAAGGCTCCCATGGTGCGCCTGCCATGCCCAGAGCAGTGCTGCTGCCCACATCCCTGCCTGTCCTCCTGCAGGGCCAACGGCTGCTCTACATAGCACTGCTTGCTCCGCTCAGCTGTGGCTACTCACCCTTGCACTCCACAACCCATAACTACCTTCACTATGTGCCAATCCCCATCTCGCTGCTGTCTTGTAGGATGGCTCTAGGCGAGGCTCTCTCCCTCAGCTCCCAGGATCTGCTAACTCGGTGGCACCGCCGAGCCCCTCTGCAGCTGCATCTGTAACTGTAAGCAGAAGTCGGGCACGACCCACACTCCCTTCTCCGTGGAGAGCGCTGAGGGCTGGCACCTTCCCCACATCCCTCATCTCCACCCCACTCTGGGGAACGCTGCCATATTCTTCTGCCGCGTTAGCCCCGGCTGCTTCACACAGACGGCCCCGCGCGTGAACGGCACGGGAACCCCTCTCCTTTGCCCCCACCTGGCCCGTTCGCCCCTCGGCGGCCCTACAGAGCCTCGGGCAGGGGAGCGGCCCCGCGGCGGCGGTAAAGAAGGAAGGGGGAGAAGCAGCCAACAGATGCCGCCGCCGCGCCACCCCTGAGCCCTGGCCCTGCTGTGCAGAGCAGGCCGCACTCCGCGGGGCCAGGAGGAGGCGACCCCCACCGCATGCAACCTCCACCCCCATGCACACACACCTGCTGCGGCCCGGGCTCAGGCGGGCATAGCTATGGTCCGCGCCGCCCCGGCCGCCCACCCGCCGCGAGGCCTGGCCAGGAGACACCGGAGCATAATGGCAGCGGCTCTACAGGAGGCAGGGGGAGCCGTGGCTCGTACAGATGGGGGAAACGCTACGTGCGATTCCCTGCGGAGCAGCTCTGGGAGCGATCCGGGGGCGGGGAGGGCTGCGCAGCCCCAGCGCTCCGAGGTCGACTGAGAGCGGGGCGGGCGGGAGGCGCCGGATGGGTTGCGGCCCTCCGCTGCCGACACGCGCTGCAGCGCAGCAGCCACGGAGCCCACCCCAGCCAGGAGTACCGCTTCGAGCCCTCGCATTAGGGTCGGGGCAGGCCCCGTCCCCGCCGTGTCCATGGACAACGCCGGGCTCCACGCCTCGGGGCCCTGCACGGCTGCGGCCCCCACTGGAAGGTGCCCTGGGACGAGGAGCAGTAGCCGGCGGCCTTCCCCTGCCCCCCCCCGCGCCTGGTCGCCTGAGGCCCGCTCCCCATTATGCCTTTCAGCACACAAAGGAGCAGGTAGTGCGTGCTACTGCACGGCCCTCCTGCTCCATGCAACCCCGGAGCCAAGCGTAGGGCCGACACAACGCAGGACCATGGCCTGCTTGAGCCAGCAGTGCTTCAGTGCCACAGGTGTATAGCACAACAAAATGTGGACATGGAATAGTGCAGTATTCACTGTGTTTTTGGCTGCTCCCTCCTTTGACAAGCAGCTGTTTGCTGCAAAGCAGCCAGATGTTAATTCCATAGGCATCCATGAAATTTTCTCTATTTAGTTTTCACGAGTGTGCAGTGTGATTCCTGGAACATGAAATTTCACATGTGAATCACTTCATCAGATTATGGCTTTAGGATAAACGTAGCAGATTAGTAATGCCCATACCAAGTTTATGATAAGAAATTTTTACAGACAATACGCAGGACACCGCTATGCCATGTGGGAGTGCCACAGGGAGCAGTGTGCAGCACCTGGAATCATTTGCAGCCTCAACAAAAACCTCAGCACATCGCCCCATTACCAATGGCAGCAATTGCTGAGTCCAACAGGTTTGTAGGATTTGAATATAACAAATGGACATTATATTAAAAGTAAATGGATTTATGTTCTACACTAATGTTCAGGAAGGGCTGCAGACTCTGTCCTGCATGTACCTGAGGCTCGTCCTGCAGCTACCCCCTGTAACCAGGCAGGTAGGACTTGAAACACCTGATTTTTCTCCTGATTAACCAGGAAACTGGTTGGGTGCAGAGGTGGAAGCTGCAGTCTGTTTCCCTGCACTGGATTTATGAGGTTTGCTAATGTAGCAGTGTGTGTAGCTGCTGCTTTTGCATCACAGCTTAAATGTGGCATAGAGGTCCCCGTGCCCTTTGGACAGATTTGTTTTCTTCTCAACCATCTGTTTCTGACATTGTTATGGAAGAAAACAGTCAGTCACCCCAAACATGAAACTCTCAAATAACAAAGTTAAGAGAATTTAAAGTACCATTTGTGAGTGGAGCTGGGTGGACAGCCGTTCTCCAGTAGCTTTTTCCTTCAGACACACAGAATGAGAGACCATTTCAGTTCAGCTGTCCCTACAATGTCACTGCTGCTCAGTGAGACCCCAGCAGATTCTCAGCACATTCCGTCCCTGGGTCCCCTTGGGGCAGAGACTGTGTGTGGGTCACTGCAGTAATCCTGGAGCCCCCTTGTCATGGTTTTGTGACTTTTGGTTTTCGGTATTCCACATCATAACATCATGTGGGGCACTGGGAGTTTAACTGTTAATGCTCAAGCTCTGGGTACCTGCCTGGAAGAGAAGAAGAACTACATTCCCCAGGGGACTTTGCGGTCACAGAGAGTCTCTAGATACAACTCCTGGCAAGGTCACCTGATGCGCTCTTCTTTTGCCTGCTCTTCGTCGGCTCTCCTCCTTTTTCTCCCTGCTGCTCAACTGGACTGCGCATCTCACCTCAGCCCTCCGCGTTGTGGTGAGGCCTATCCACCTTTCGGACATTCTCTCTCTCATTATATTTGATTTATTAGCTTCAATTTTAATTATATTGTATTATAGTGTGTTATCTTGCATTCCGATACTATATTTAGTAAATTAGTTTGTTTCTCCTCAGATCGTTGCCGCTGTTTTTAATTATTTTGGGGTCCCCTGTTCCCTTTTTTCCAGAGGCGCGGATCTGCGGATCCCTCCGCCCCGCTAGTCACGGAACTGGGCCGAACCAGCCTGTAAACCGTTGACATTTTTGGTGGAGAATGCGGGCAAAGGCTGCTTTTTAGTTTTTTAGAACGAATCTCTCTCTGCTCTCGGAGAGTTTCGTTGGGAAAGTTTATCTTTTTCATAGGTGCTCACTGAGAACTTGACCTTGAAAGTCTAGGCGGACTGCCAATATTCTGGGATATTTGTAAACTTTGAGCACTGCTATCTTGTTTTTGTAAAGAAAGAGAAAAAAAAAATGATTCTGCTTTCTCTTTTAAACCTGTTTGCAGAGGGAGCTGCTAATTTTATAGAACTTGGGATTTTTAAGCAGGCTCCCAGTCTCTCCTTTGAATCCTTTATGCAGTTTTTGAATGCTCTCCTGATCATGTTGTTAATCTCCCTGAATGTTCTTCTCATCATTTCACTCAGTATTTGTATTTATCATATTTTGAGGAAGCCTTCCCCAAAACCAGAGAATACTGAGTGGCAGGGAGTGTGGAGAGGCTTGGGAGAGACTTTAGAGAGATGGACATCTTCGGTGTCATGGAACTTCACTCCTGAACACCTGAAAGACCCTGAGTGCTTAAACACATATTTGAGACAGGAATGTTGCGGCTCAGGCAGATCTGAGGAGGCACAAATGATTTGGGGCCTAGCTAATGCTTATCGGGCCTTATTCAATAGTATCCCAGAGAGGGAGAGAGTTTGTGAAATTGAGAGAGAGAGTCTCCAAGCTGAGAGAAGGGATCTCCAATCTCAACGAGATGCCCTCCAAATCGAGAGAGACTCCCTGCAATCCAAACATGACACTCTCCAATCTGAACGGGACACTGTCCAAACTGAGCGAGACACCCTTCAATCTGAACTAAATGCTCTCATGATTGAAAAAGACAGAGTCCAAGCCGAGCTGGAGGGTGAGAGCATTGGAACTGACCAACCTGATCAACCACAGGAGGCACCACAATTGATATCAGTTGCCCCTGTGAGAGGACGGAAAATGAAACAAATCTCAACTCCATTAGAAGAGAAGAAAGAGGAGCAAAGAGGTCCAGAGGAGTGGCTCCGAGATCCAGGGGAAGCACCCCCGAGTCCAGGAGAGGGACCCTCAGTAAGACCACGGTCACCAACGCCTATAAGGGCAACAAGGAGTCCTGAAAGAATAAGAGGTGAGCAAGACATTGTTACCATTGTTGATCGATCTCTGAAAATGAATGAAATTCGAAGTCTGAGAAAAGACTTTTCACGTCACCCAAATGAGCCAATTGCCACTTGGTTACTTCGTTGTTGGGACAATGGGGCCAACAGTGTGTGGCTAGATAGTAGAGAAGCTCGCCAACTGGGTGGCATTGCTAGGGACTCAGCCATTGACAGAGGTATTAGTACATGCCAGAACCAGGCCTTCACCCTCTGGAAGCGGATGTTGTTAGCTGTAAAAGAAAGATACCCCTTCAGAGACGATCTGATGCCTGAGAAAAAGAAATGGACTGATATAGAAAAAGGCATCCGTTATTTGAGAGAATATGCTGTGGTGGAAACGCTACATAGCCCCGATTTCATTCCTGATGAGCCGGATCAAGAGCATGATCCTGAGAGAGTCAGGTGTACACCAAATATGTGGCGTACATTCACAAAGACTGCACCAGAAAGGTACGCCAGTACATTTGCAGCAATGTATGGCAGAGGGGAAAGAAGACCCCTCATAAATGAACTGATTAATAAACATCAAGACTTTGAGTTACATTTAAGCCCTCTGCGAGCTTGTGTTTCAGCCATCGTAAAAGTAGCTGAAAAGCTGAACAGAATGGAGAACAAACAAGAAGATATAATAGACAAACTGTCAACCGTGCCTAATGCTGATGGATCCACGGTGGTAACAGATACATCCAATGGGGACCAGAATTCCCAGAACAGCCTACTGGAGGGCCTGATCAACTTGGTTTCCTCCCAGCCGGTGTCATCCAACGTCTCAGCTATCAAAAGAAGACGTCCTCCTGCTCGAGCAAGTGACAACAGTAAGACTACGTCACGTTTTGCCTTGTGGCATTACCTACGTGACCATGGAGAAGATATGAAGAAGTGGCATAAACAGCCTACTCCTGCACTTCAAGCACGGGTAAAAGAATTACAAGACAAATCAACCACCAAGGTGAACTTCTCCAAAAAGGTGATTGCTCCAGTTGCTGCAGACAACGGAGGTAACAAATAGAGGGGCCCTGCCCCCAGCCAGGGGGGGGAAAGGGATAATAGAGTATATTGGACTGTGTGGGTTAGGTGGCCTGGCACATCAGATCCACAGAAATATAAGGCCCTGGTGGACACTGGTGCTCAGTGCACTCTAATGCCCTCGAGTCACCAAGGGACAACATCAATTTATATTCATGGGGTGACTGGGGGTTCCCAAGAGCAGACTATGTTGGAGGCCGAAATCAGCCTCACTGGTAAAGACTGGCAAAAGCACCCTATTGTGACTGGGCCAGGGGCTCCATGTATACTTGGTATTGATTACCTCAGAAGGGGATACTTTAAGGATCCCAAGAGGTATCGATGGGCCTTTGGAATAGCTGCTGTGGACACAGAAGGTGTTAAGCAGTTGTCTGTTTTGCCTGGCCTGTCAGAAGATCCGTCTGTTGTGGGGTTGCTACGAGTGAAAGAGCAACAGGTACCGATTGCTACAAAAACGGTGCACAGGCGGCAGTACCGCACCAACAAGGATTCCTTGCTCCCCATTCATAAGTTGATTCGTCAACTAGAGAGTCAGGGAGTGATCAGTAAAACTCACTCACCTTTTAATAGTCCCATATGGCCAGTGCGTAAAGCCAGTGGAGAATGGAGGCTGACGGTGGACTACCGTGGCCTGAATGAAGTCACACCCCCACTGAGTGCTGCTGTGCCGGACATGTTAGAACTCCAGTATGAACTGGAGTCAAAAGCAGCCAAATGGTATGCCACCATTGACATTGCTAATGCCTTTTTCTCCATTCCTTTGGCCAAAGAATGTAGGCCACAGTTTGCTTTCACCTGGAGGGGCATTCAATATACTTGGAATCGTTTGCCCCAGGGGTGGAAACATAGCCCGACCATTTGCCATGGGTTGATCCAAGCTGCACTGGAACAGGGCGGTGCTCCTGAGCACTTACAGTATATTGATGACATCATTGTGTGGGGCCACACAGCAAAGGAAGTTTTTGAGAAAGGAGAGCAAATAATCCAGATCCTTCTGTGTGCTGGTTTCGCTATTAAGCGAAGCAAAGTGAAAGGACCTGCCCAGGAAATTCAGTTCCTAGGTATAAAGTGGCAAGATGGACGTCGTCACATCCCGACAGATGTGATCGACAAAATCACTGCTATGTCTCCACCCACTGGTAAGAAAGAGACACAATTGTTTCTGGGCGCAGTGGGTTTTTGGAGGATGCATGTTCCAAACTACAGCCTCATTGTAAGCCCCCTTTATCAGGTGACGCGAATGAAGAATGAGTTTACATGGGGTCCTGAGCAGCAGCAGGCTTTTGAGCAGATTAAACAAGAGATAGCCCGTGCCGTGGCCCTGGGGCCAGTACGGATGGGACAGGATGTAAAGAACATCCTCTACACTGCTGCTGGACAGAAAGGTCCCACTTGGAGTTTGTGGCAAAGAGCCTCAGGAGAGACCCGAGGCCGACCCCTAGGATTCTGGAGTCGGGCCTACAGGGGGTCAGGAGAGGGCTACACTCTGACTGAAAAGGAGATCTTAGCCGCTTATGATGGGGTTCGGGCTGCTTCTGAAGTAGTCGGTACTGAAACACAGCTCCTTCTGGCACCTCGACTGCCAGTGCTGAACTGGATGTTCAAGGGAAAGATTCCTTCCGCCCATCATGCTACTGATGCCACTTGGAGTAAGTGGATTGCATTGATTATGCAGCGAGCATGGATGGGGAACCTCAGCCGTCCAGGGATCCTAGAGGTCATCATGGACTGGCCTGAAGGCAAAAAGTTTGGGACACCGCCAGCAGAAGAGGTATCACGTGCTAAAGAGGTCCCACCATACAATGAACTACCAGAAAACGAAGACATATGCCCTGTTCACTGATGGATCGTGTCGTATTGTGGGGAAGCATCGCAGATGGAAAGCTGCTGTGTGGAGCCCCACACGACAAGTTGCAGAGGCCACTGAAGGGAAAGGAGAATCAAGCCAATTTGCAGAGGTAAAGGCTGTCCAACTGGCCTTGGATGTTGCTGAACGGGAGAGGTGGCCAATGCTTTATCTTTATACTGACTCATGGATGGTGGCAAATGCTTTATGGGGGTGGTTACAGCAGTGGGAACAGAACAACTGGCAAAGAAGGGGTAAACCTATTTGGGCTGCTGAGCTGTGGAAAGATATTGCTGCCCGAATAAAGAATATTGTTGTAAAGGTGTGCCATGTAGATGCTCATGTGCCCAAGAGTCGGGCTACTGAAGAACAGCAAAATAACCACCAGGTGGATCGAGCTGCCAAAATTGAGGTGGCTCAAATAGACCTGGATTGGCAGAACAAGGGTGAATTATTTCTAGCTCGGTGGGCCCATGAGACCTCGGGTCATCAAGGAAGAGATGCAACATACAAATGGGCTAGAGACCAAGGGGTGGACTTAACTATGGATGCTATTTCACAGGTTATTCATGACTGTGACACGTGCGCCACAATTAAACAGGCCAAGAGGATAAAACCTCTCTGGGAGGAAGGGAGATGGCAAAAGTATAAATATGGGGAGGCATGGCAGGTTGATTATATCACCTTGCCACGATCTCGCAGTGTTAAGTGTTACGTACTTACTATGGTAGAGGCAACCACTGGGTGGCTTGAAACATATGCAGTACCCCATGCTACCGCCCGAAACACCATATTAGGTCTCGAGAAACAAGTCCTGTGGCGACATGGCACCCCAGAAAGAATTGAGTCAGATAATGGGACTCATTTCAAAAATTCTCTTGTAAATACTTGGGCCAAAGATCATGGCATTGAGTGGATTTATCATATCCCCTATCATGCACCAGCTTCTGGTAAAATTGAACGCTACAATGGGTTGTTAAAAACCATGTTGAAAGCAACGGGTGGCGGAACATTTAAGCATTGGGAGAAGCATTTGGCAGAAGCCACCTGGTTGGTCAATACTAGAGGATCGATCAATCGTGATGGTCCTGCTAGCTCCCTACATACTGTCAAGGGAGATAAGGTCCCTGTAGTACATGTAAAGAACATGCTGGGAAAAGCGGTTTGGGTCTTTCCAGCTTCTGGGAATGGCAGACCTCTTCGTGGAACCGTTTTTGCCCAGGGACCTGGGTCCACTTGGTGGGTGATGCAGAAAAACGGGGATGTTCAATGTGTACCACAAGGGAATTTGATGTTGGGGGAGTGCAGTCAGTAATTCCATGTATATATATATAGGTTTGTGTGTGCGCGTGTTTAGTGTTTGGTAATTATATTTTGTTTGTATATGTTAAGCATGATGTAGTGATGTAGAATAAGGGGTGGAATGTCATGGTTTTGTGACTTTTGGTTTTCGGTATTCCACATCATAACATCATGTGGGGCACTGGGAGTTTAACTGTTAATGCTCAAGCTCTGGGTACCTGCCTGGAAGAGAACAACAACTACATTCCCCAGGGGACTTTGCGGTCACAGAGAGTCTCTAGATACAACTCCTGGCAAGGTCACCTGATGCGCTCTTCTTTTGCCTGCTCTTCGTTGGCTCTCCTCCTTTTTCTCCCTGCTGCTCAACTGGACTGCGCATCTCACCTCAGCCCTCCGCGTTGTGGTGAGGCCTATCCACCTTTCGGACATTCTCTCTCTCATTATATTTGATTTATTAGCTTCAATTTTAATTATATTGTATTATAGTGTGTTATCTTGCATTCCGATACTATATTTAGTAAATTAGTTTGTTTCTCCTCAGATCGTTGCCGCTGTTTTTAATTATTTTGGGGTCCCCTGTTCCCTTTTTTCCGGAGGCGCGGATCTGCGGATCCCTCCGCCCCGCTAGTCACGGAACTGGGCCGAACCAGCCCGTAAACCGTTGACACCCCTCCATCCTGTCCTAGCCACTGAGTCTGCAGTGTGGGAGATAAAATATTGTTTTTGCATAAAGAATAGAATGTTGTGTCAAAGGGACATACCTCAGAACTCGCAAAACAAGGTAGCGTTTTGTCTGTGGTTAAATAGGGATAGTACTAGTCTGTGATAGAATGTTGTTTTTAGCGCTATCAGGAGCAATCTGGTTGACATGTTAATTTCTGTACTTTCCTCCCTTGAAAAGATCACTGGGGGAAGGAGCAAAAAGTAATAACTTTAAGACATACATCTGCACAAGAAGAAACAAACTTATCTGGCAGATACATGACAGGAGAAACTGGCTTGGTGACTATTTTGTGGATTCTGCTTACTGTTGGAGCATGTCCAGAGGGGACCACAAAAATGACCCAAGTGATAGAACACGTCTTCTATGAGGAGGAGCTGAAAGAGCTGTAGCTGTTAAGCCTGGAAAAGAGAAGACTCCAAGGTGACCTGAGAGCAGCCATTCAATATCTAAAGGGGAGCTACAAGAAAGAAGGGGAAAGACTCGTTGCAGAGTCTGTTGTGATAGAACAAGGGTGCCATGGATTTATGATTTTTATTATAGATATTCCACATTGTCAATGGTTTACGTGCTGATTTGGACGTGTTCTGTGACTAATAGGGCAGAGGGACCCACATCACAGGAAAAAAGTAGGGAGATACACCTAAAAACAAAACAGCAACGATGATCAGAGAAAGAAAACTAACTTACTAGAAAACATACTGGAATGTGAAATAACAGTATATAACACAATATAATTAAAATAGAAATGAATAAATCAAATAAAATGAAAGTGCATCCAAAAACCTAAGGCCTTACTCTAATGCTGAAGGCAAGACGTCTGGGGAGCACACACTGCCGAGACACGCAAAAAAAGAACCATCTTATCATCTATAAACAGTTTTTATTTTTCCCTCTAAATAGACAATAGAAACAAAACAAAGCAAAGTCCTCTAGAATACGTAGTTCCACTCTCCAAAAAACAAAGTACCTGGAAAAACAGCAGTCCACAGAATGGGAGCATTAAGTCTTTAACACCTGATGCTTTACATGAAATTATGATGTAGAATACAGATAACAAAAAACCATGATTAGATAACGAATGAATGTACAGATGTAAAAAAAACGGAATACACCAATGACTTCGGGCCACAATGCCTGAGCCACCGGAAGCAAATGAATTGGCCATAGACCAATTCCTGGCGTGACAAGGGATGCTAGTCCCCCTAGGGCCTCCAGACGGGACCGGAGGCCCTATGTAGAATTAACGATTTATTGGTCCTGAAAAAATTCTCAGAGACTTATGGCATTAGTGGGCACTGGAGCAGAAACATCAATTACCTACGGAGATCCAACCAACTTTGAGGGAGACAGAGTGATGATTGGTGGTTTTGGGGGACAGACTATTCCTGTCACAAAAACATGGTTGAACCTGGGGGTTGGGCGTCTCCCACCCCGGGAGTATAAGGTATCTATTGCCCCAGTCCAGGAGTACATCCTGGGCATAGATATTCTATGGGGTCTGGCTCTCCAGACAACTGTGGGAGAGTTCAGACTTGGACAGAGATGTATCAGTATCCAGGCGGTGCAGGCAATATTAAGAGGCCATGCGAAACATGGGCCTATTTGCCGGCCGAAACCGCACCAGATTACTTATGTTAGGCAGTATAGACTCCTGGGTGGGCAAGATGATGAAATATCGAGAACGGTGCAGGAATTAGAACAAGTGGGCATTATAAGACCTGCACACAGCCCATATAATTCTCCCATATGGCCAGTGCGAAAGTCAGATGGCACGTGGAGAGCGACAGTGGATTACAGAGAACTAAATAAGGTGACGCCGCCTATTCATGCGGCCGTATCCAACATTGCCTCCCTAATGGATACATTAAGTAGGGAGATAAAAACCTATCACTGTGTCCTAGATTTAGCAAATGCGTTCTTCAGTACCCAATTGCTGAGGAATCGCAAGATCAGTTTGCATTTATGTGAGGAGGCAGGCAGTGGACCTTTCATGTCCTGCCACAGGGGTACATGCATTCACCAACGTATTATCACAATCTAGTGGCGTGTGACCTGGCTGATTGGAAAAAACCTAATTAAGTTAACCAATATCATTATACTGATGATCTCTTGCTGACATCCGACTCACTGGAGGCAGTAGGGCAGGCGGCAGATTCATTAACCGCCTATTTACAACAGAGGGGATGGGGTATAAATCCCCAAAAGGTGCAAGGTCCGGGCCTGTCCGTAAAATTCCTGGGGATGGTTTGGTCAGGAAAGACCAAAGTACTCCCCAATGCTGTCATAGATAAGGTTCAGGTGTTCCTTGTCCCTAAAACACTGAAGCAGCTGCAAGAGTTTCTAGGTATATTGGGTTACGGGTGTTCCTTTATACCTCACCTAGCGCAGCTGCTGAGGCCACTGTACAGACTCACAAAAAAGGGGCAGCTATGGGACTGGGGGAAAACAGAACAGGATGCTTTCCAACAGGCAAAACTGGCAGTTAAACAAGCCCAGGCATTGGGTATATTCGATCCTACCCTCCCAGCCGAGTTGGATGTTCACGTTATTCAAGATGGCTTTGGTTGGGGCAACACCAGAGTTCTGTTTGGACCCCCATTGGTTTTGGGTCTCAGGTCTGGCATGGAGCAGACGAAAGATACAGTATGATTGAAAAACAGTTATTGGCTGCCTATTTTGTATTACAGGCAGTAGAGCCAATAACCCAGACGGCTGAAGTTTTAGTTAAGACCACTCTGCCGATTCAGGGGTGGGTGAAGGATCTGACACACCTTCCTAAGACAGGGGTGGCCCAAGCACAAACAGAGGCACGATGGGTCACCTACCGCAGCCAAAGGAGCAGTCTGTCTTCATCACCCTTGAAAGAAGAGCTTCAGAAGATCCTAGGCCCAGTGGCGTATCACAGTGATGCACCAAAAGAAACACTCCAGAGAAGAGTCCCATTCAGGAGGGAAAATATCCTATCCCTGAAGATGCCTAGTACACAGATGGGTCCAGCAAGGGAAACCTGAGCAAGTGGAGAGCGATAGCATACCATCCTTCGACTGAGACAATCTGGTTTGACGAGGGGGATGGTCAGAGCAGCCAATGGACAGAAATGCGAGCCGTGTGGATGGTTATAACCAAGGAACCTGGTGATGGTATCCTGAATATCTGTACAGACAGTTGGGCTGTGTACCGGGGCTCACTCTTTGGATTGCACAGTGGGCCGCCCAGGGATGGACTATCCACGCCCGCCCAATCTGGGACAAAGACATGTGGTTAGACATATGGAATACAGTCAAACACAGGACTATGTGTGTCTACCATGTTTCTGGTCATCAGCCCCTACAGTCACCGGGAAATGATGAAGCTGGCACGCTGGCCCGAGTTCAATGGATTGAGAATCCACCGTCTGAGAACATCGCCCGTTGGTTACATCAGAAGCTACGGCATGCGGGACAAAAGACAGTGTGAGCAGCTGCTAAAGCATGGGGACTGCCCATACAGCTACCTGACATCGTCCAGGCATGCCAGGATTGCGCCGCTTGCTCTAAGATGAGACCGAGATCGTTGCCGGAAACGACAGCCCATCTTGCTGGAGGACACAATCCTCTCCAGCGATGGCAGGTGGATTACATTGGGCCCCTCCCTCGGTCTGAGGGGGCAAGATACGCCCTGACCTGCGTCGACACTGCAAGTGGGCTACTGCAGGCCTATCCAGTGCCGAAAGCAAACCAGGCATATACCATCAAGGCACTGACTAAACTGATGTCTGCCTACGGGACACCTCAAGTCATCGAGAGCGACCGAGGGACTCATTTTACTGGTGCAACGATACAGCGCTGGGCAGAAGAAAAGAACATCAAATGGCGATTCCACCTGCCATATAATCCAACAGGTGCAGGCCTCATTGAATGTTATAATGGTATTCTTAAGGCTGCCCTGAAGACAGACTCCCAGTCCCTGCAGGGGTGGACGAAAGGACTGTATGAAGCCTTGCGGGACCTGAATGAAAGACCCCGAGACGGCAGACCCAGTGCCCTGAGAATGCTGCAGACAACATGGGCCACCCCGCTTATGATCCAAATTACGGGCACTGATCATCAGGTAAGACCCCAGATTGGTAATGAAAATAATCTTCTTCTCCCTGCCCCTGAGAATTTAGAACCAGGCACCCATAGAATACAATGGCCTTGGAAGGTGCAGGTAGCACCCAAGTGGTGTGGCCTACTTGCACCTTGGGGGAGATTGTTGGAGGTGGGAGGCTCAGTAGTCCCTCCAGGAATAGGTACATGGCCTGCTGATATTGTGGTCAACACTCTGGTCTCCATTGCTAAGGGGACCCCCATCATGTCCCTATGGCAGATCAGGACCCCTCCTTTTGGTGCCTGACATAGTTATGCAGCCACAGACATCTGGCCAGAAGGCGTGGTACAAGCGGCCGGGACATGCCCCAGTACAAGCAGCAGTGTTGACCCAGGATTGAAATACGGCCTGTATCTTGCCCTGGAGGGCAGACCTTCCCCTCCTGGTACCCCTGAAACATCTGTATTACTCCCCGTGAGTCTTTGAGCCTTCAGGATCACCGGCAGGAACAAAATGCCATCAAAGCGTTCCAGTGTTACAGTCAGATCACGTGCGACACCCGGTGATGGCCTATATGGGACTGATGGAACATAAGACAGGCCTGCACCTCACGACTACATGCCTCCAGTAACACCATCGAGCACTGGCCCATACAAGACTATCAACATTCACCAATCGTCACTTGTCTTGAATTGTACCAACATGTGTCGCGATGGAAATTGTATAAGCGTCGTGATATAGTGGGTCTCTGTATTAGGAAAAGCTTACCTGTTAGTCAACCTGATCATTGGTTCATGCCAT
Source organism: Lophura swinhoii (assembly GCA_030408155.1). Taxonomy (NCBI): domain Eukaryota; kingdom Metazoa; phylum Chordata; class Aves; order Galliformes; family Phasianidae; genus Lophura; species Lophura swinhoii. The sequence goes on along the minus strand of CM059492.1, from coordinate 4,169,894 downwards.
GAAGGGGTGGAGTGTATGGGAACTGCTGAGTCAGGGCCTGAACCTCTGATTCACAGAATCACAGAATCGTAGGGGTTGGAAGGGACCTCCAGAGATCATCGAGTCCAACCCCCCTGCCAAAACAGGTTCCCTACACCAGGTTGCACAGGTAGGCGTCCAGGCGGGTCTTGAATATCTCCAGAGAAGGAGACTCCACAACCTCCCTGGGCAGCCTGTTCCAGTGCTCCGTCACCCTCACCATAAAGAAGTTCTTGTGCACATTGGTGTGGAACTTCCTGTGCTCCAGCTTCTGGCCATTTCCCCTTGTCCTGTCTCTGCACACTGCTGAAAAGAGTCTGGCCTCGCCACTTTGCCCCCCACACCTTAGATATTTATAGACCTGGATCAGGTCCCCTCTCAGTCTTCTCTTCTCAAGGCTAAACAGACCCAGTTCACTTAGCCTTTTTTCATAGGGGAGATGCTCCAGGCCCTTCACCATCTTTGTGACTCTCCGCTGGACTCTTTCCAAGAGATCCCTGTCTTTTTTGTACTGGGGAGCCCAGAACTGGACACAGTACTCCAGATGAGGCCTTACCAGCGCAGAGTAGAGGGGGAGGATCACCTCCCTCGACTTGCTGGCCACGCTCTTTTTAATGCACCCCAGAATGCCATTGGCCCTCTTGGCCACAAGGACACACTGCTGGCTCATGGCCAACCTGTCATCCACCAGGACACCCAGGTCCCTCTCCGCAGAGCTCCTCTCCAGCAGGTCATCCCCCAACCTGTACTGGTGCATGCAATTATTCCTCCCCAGGTGCAAGACTCTACACTTGCTTTTGTTAAACCTCATCCGGTTTCTTATTGCCCAGCTCTCCAGCCTGTCCAAGTCTCGTTGAATGGCAGCACAGCCTTCGGGTGTGTCAGCCAATCCTCCCAACTTCGTATCATCAGCAAACTTGCTGAGGGTGGCCACTATCCCCTCATCAAGGTCATTGATGAAGATGTTGAACAAGACTGGACCCAGCACCGACCCCTGAGGAACACCACTGGTTACAGGTCTCCAACTGGACTCTGCACCGCCAACGACGACCCTCTGCGCTCTGCCAGTCAGCCAGTTCTCAACCCACCTCACTGTCCACTCATCTATCCCGCACTTCCTCAGCTTTGTTATAAGGATGTCGTGGGAGACAGTGTCAAACGCCTTGCTGAAATCAAGGTAGACTACATCCACTGCTCTCCCCCCATCCACCCAGCCAGTGACAACATCATAGAAGGCTACCAGGTTGGTCAAGCATGACCTCCCTTAATTAATCACCTTAATTAATCACCTGAGGCGAGCAATGAGTCAGCCCCGGGTGCGCAGGTGAAAGCAATTCACCTGTGCTGCAGGAAGGGGTGAAGCCTGGCTCCACCTCTCCTAGACCCATTTAGGAGCTGACTACCAGTCTCTCTCTCTCTACAGACAGTGGATTACAGAGAATTAAATAAGGTCACGCTGCCTATTCATGCGGCTGTACCCAACATTGCCTCCCTAATGGACACATTGGTTAGGGAGGTAAAAACCTATCATTGTGTCCTAGATTTAGCAAATGCGTTCTTCAGTGTCCCAATTGCTGAGGAATTGCAGGATCAGTTTGCGTTTACGTGGGGAGGCAGGCAGTGGACCATTCAGGTCCTGCCACAGGGGTTCATGCCTTCACCAACGTATTGTCATAATCTAGTGGCGTGTGACCTGGCTGATTGGAAAAAACCTGATAACCTATATCATTATTGTTGCCGTGAATGTTACGATCACGCTGTGTCGCCCTTTGCTTAACTGATTAACCCCCCCTATTAGCACTAAGAACTATTAAGAACTACTAGCTTACACCAATATGGTGAGAAGAGAAATGGCCGATTTATTACTGTGTGGCATGTGTTTAAATACATTAATCTTCTACTTCGTCTACACCCCTTAAGCATGCATTGTCCAATCACTGAGCAGGGGAGGCTCCTGTCGCGTCACAACCCGGTAGCCCCGTGGGTGCCTAATACAACTTCTCCCCCTCCCCATGCTCGATAAAGCCTTGCCCCGTTACAACACAAACGCAACTCTCCTTCACCTAACTAAACCTATCTACCTAAACCCCAACCCCAGTTACAATCTTTCATGAAGCCTATAATACTGTGTGTTTTGATCAGAGATCTGTCCATCATGCGGCTTAGACATTACTGAACACATCCCATAAGACACTGAATAATAGCATAGTGCAAATAGAGACTAAAAGTGCTAGGCCTATAGTTCCAAGTATCTGTGTAAACCACGGTCCAATCCCACCAAATAGTCCCCGAAGCCAATCACCAAATGGGTCGACCTGTTCTTTATCTTCTGAGTATGTCCTTTCATCCATTCCAGCTTCTTGTGTACAGATTCGCAGGGGTCACTCAGGTTGAAGCAGCACATACCTTCCACATCTTGGCACAGATGTGCTGTGCTAAGAGATGAACCCTTTTCCCGGGATTTCCCAGTGTTAGAAAGAGTGTGAGTGTTACAGACATATTACACAGACCCATCTTGTTCTTAAGCAATGGTTCCTTGTCCGGCGGTGAGTCTCTTGGTCGTTCAGGCTCCGGCTTCGGTCTCTCCACCAGCAGCTTCTGTAAAGAAAGAGCTCTTATCTTGTTCACTATAAGAATGTGAGAAGTGATTGACAGCGTTATTTTTGAGGTCCGGTCTAACCTTCTGTGATGGAACCCACACAATTTTGCCCATCTCTTCATGTTTTACTGCGGCATATCCTCTTCCCCATACTAGTATCCTCCAGCCTGTCTCCCATGTACTGCTGTCCACTCTAACCTTGACCGGAGGCCCCTCGCTTAAGATCTTGGGTTGCCAGTGTTTCTGCACGGGAGTTCGAGTGCAATCTCCGCGTTCAAAGTGATTCAAGACGTACAGAGCTTTTGCTAGGATCTCGGCCTGTCTGGCAACAGGGATCCTGTCCCTATATCCGTCCTCCTCCCCAAGAACGCGTATTTTGTCCTTGAGGAGGCGGTTGGCACGCTCTATGATCGCTTGCCCCTGAGAGTTGCCAGGGATGCCTGTGCTATGGGATATGCCCCATAGTGCTAGCCACTCTTGGGTTGAGCGTGAGATGAAGCAGGACCCATTATCAGTCTTAATCTGCCTAGGTAAGCCCATTACAGCAATGGCAGCAGCCCAATGGTGTTGTGCTGCGGACAAGTTAGACTTGGCATGCTGCGTAGCTATGATGACAGTAGAAGTATCCACCGTAACTGCGAGCCAGGGATGGGGAGACAGGCATGGCTCCCACGCAAAATCTGTCTGCCAAATTTGTAGCGGTCCAAGACCACGAGGGTTAACCCCAGCTCCTATCACTGGTGCCAAATTACAGTGGGGACATGCCTGGATGACATCACGTGCTACAGATAAAGGAATAGAGCACGTTCTGTCTAGTGCACGAGCGCCTATGTGAAGAGAAGCATGAAGGTCACGGGCTTCTCTAACCGTGAAAACAAGTGTACAGGAGGCTTTGTCCGCCACAGCTTTCCCTGTTGTAAAGAGACCTGGTACCTCAGAATGGCTGCTGACATGCAGGATGGCCACAGGAGCCGAGCGAGAAGCCAAGGCTTCTTCCAGGAGGCCGGCGGCCTCAGAGCTCGGATGCCCTTCTTGGCCCATACGAGTAAGTAGTTTGGCTGTAAAGGCAGAATCAGTGACAATGTTACACGAAATCTCACGCCAGAGGCGAAGCGCAATTGCCACAGCCATTACTTCGAGCATCTGCACACTAGCTCCCCGATTAGTAAATACAGCAGTTCCCCAACTGTTATCCGTGTTCTGCCAAACCACTGCCCCCTGACCGGTAGTCGAAGAAGGATCTGTAAACAGGGTAGGTCCGTCGAGCGGAGAAGTCAGGACACGAGATCGAAGAGAGATCCCTAGAGGCCTGGCTAAATCAAAAATAGGAAGTGAGTCGGAGTACTCAATGCTCCCTCCGAAGCCCTGTAAAGCTGTGAGAAGAGCCTCAGGGAGTGGTTGCACATCACGAAACGAGCTCTGCAGATATATCACATCAGGCTCTCTTGCCAGGGCCCGCAACAATAGCAGTCGGGATTTTCTGAGTAGCATTGCTAAAATCTCGAGCCATGAGGAATAAGCATGCGTAGGCTGCACCGAGAACAACCACCACAGAGGTTGTGGCTTGGCATCAAGGGTAAGGCCCAAAATGGCAGCCGCACCGGCCTCGCATCAAGTCACTGCTCTTTCAAGATCTGAGTCGGGCTTGTACCGAGCAGGCGTATTCTCCATGCAGCTATGCATGATCTCTTGTCAAGCTGCAGCCATTTCATCGGTCAAGTCCCTATCTTCCTTTGGGTCAGAGCCCCTTAGCTGATCATAAAAGGGCTTCGTTAGTCGAGGGGGTATTCCCAGGGCACTGCGAACCCACTGAAGGGCTCCTATCAGTTTCTGCACATCCCATAGGGCCTTAACGTGTGGTTGAATGGTAAGACCCATTGGCTGGACCATCTCTGGACCGAACTTATACCCCAGGTATTCCACTCCTGGACCCCTCTGTATCTTTTGCTCTGAAATGGTGAAACCAGCGGTGGTAAGCCTGGTCATCACTTGTGACTCGAGCATTTGCAGCCCTAACTCAGTAGGAGCGGCGAGCAAGAGGTCATCCATATAATGTGAGATCAAATAGTGAGGGAAATCTCTTCTAACTGAGTGCAAAACTTTCCCTATCACTAGCTGACAAATAGTGGGAGAATATGTCATCCCTTGCGGAAGGACACGCCACTGAAATCTCTCAGTGGGGCCCAGGTTATTGAGTGTTGGTACCGTGAAAGCGAACGCTTCCCGATCCTCTACCGCAAGAGGAATAGAGAAGAAGCAATCTTTAAGATCAATGACCACCAATGGCCATCCTCTGGGTATGGCTGACAGTACTGGCCCATCTCTCCCACACAGTTGACAGATGATACTGTCCCTTTCCCCATTCTTAATGGTCTTACACTGGGCCTTAATGTGGCCGTACTGCCCACACTGGAAGCACAGACCCTTAGGCGATATTGAAGCCCCAGCCATTGCATCAGCAAGAGCAGCTGCCAGGCCCTCATTAGTCAAGGGAGTGGATTTCTGTTTGTCTAGTACGTATTTAATGATCTCTCCCAGAGTGGTGATCTCTCCAGGGGCCGTACAAAGCAGATCTTTAATATCCTCAAGGGACCTTTGCTTAAGGCAGTCCACAATTACAGGGCCATGAACAGCTCTGGGTAAGTCTGACCCCTCAACCGCCTTAATTAACCTATTGGCAAAGTCTTGGAATGATTCGGTTGGGCCTTGGATTATCTCTGTCCACGGTGTGGATGGTTCTGCGTGGCAGGCAAACCTCCTGAAGGCCCCTAAGGCCGCATCAGTAGTCGCTATTAATTCTCCTGGGCGCAACTGAGCTAACTGAGCGCGAGGGGTAACCATGCCTGGTGCTGACCCTGTAAGCCTCAGTATGTCCGTGCCGTGCACAGGGTGACCTGGATCGTTTTGCGCGACTGCTATTACCCGTCTGAGTTCAACCAACCATTCGTCTTTCCAAAGTGTATATTGAACAAGTTTGAGTGCTATGCGCATGAGGTTCTCAATATCATAGGGGAGCATAGGGCCCGGTTCGGTTAGGGCCTCTAATGCGTTCAATGTTAGAGGTGATTTCAACCCCTTCTTCTCTATCGCTTCTATTAACCGAGCAATTCCCTTTAGGTCCAATGGAACCCATTCCGGTCCCTCCTCCCCTGCTACTACAGGGAATACAGTAACCAACGTTTCTCTATCATGCAACGTTTGCCAGTCGGTGACACACCCACTTCTTGCCCCATCAGGGGTGTCACCCTGCCTACCATCCCGCCTACTATCCGCCCCTCGACAAAGGGCCCCACCATTCCTGGTCCGCACCACCCCCGGCACCACCTCCGATTCTGCCTCTCTCTACGCCTTTGTCTATGCCCCTGTAGGCGTGCTGAAATTTCGCAGGGAAGGATACAGAGACTGCCGAGGATATAAAGGAGAGGATTCAAGGTCTTGCGATAAGGCGCTGCCTGATAAGGGGGTCAATGGCTGCTGGTCCATTGTTGTTTGTGCAGACGTGGTCAGATCATCCGGCGCCATCTTGGCCTCAGGGCATCTGGAAGAAAGACTATTCCCCGGCCGACAAACCTCACCCCCGAGCGAGGAAGAGCCCCCCCTCAGGTCTATCGAGTTAGCCGTGCCGCTGGGAGAGCCCCCCCCCGGGTCTATCGAGTTAGCCGTGCTGCTGGGAGAGCCCCTCCCCGGGTCTATCGAGTTAGCTGTGCTGCTGGGAGAGCCCTGCCCTGGGGTCACAGAGTCAAAACATAAGAGTTGTCTGGCATGTATCATCTTCCCCTCCTCCTTGGCTGCCTTCAGCGCTCTGAGCAGTAATCCCCAGGCTTTTAGCTCTGACTCATCTTTTCGAGCACTCATGATATATTGTGCGAGCACAGAGGTGAGGTCGTCCCACCTCCTCTAATCAAGGATCTCTTGGGGAGTTTTAATCCCCCCCTCCTGGTCCAGCCGGGATATAACAGCTTAAATATCCTTCTTAGAAGGAGCATACTTCCCAAAATAATCCTGACAGAATTAAAGCGATACCTTAACGACTTGTTCCATAGTAAAAGTCCCCCGCTGGCGCCCTGCCGTCACCTCAGGTCTCTGCGCCACTGCAAGCTGCGCACTGCCATCGTCACCCCGGCCCCCGCGCTATTACAAGCTGAGCGCCCCCGGCGTCCCCCCGGGTCTCCACGCTCTCGCAAAGGGTAAAAAGACACAGCGTTCCTCACATGGGGCACCAATTGTTGCCGTGAATGTTACGATCACGCTGTGTCGCCCTTTGCTTAACTGATTAACCCCCCCAATTAGCACTAAGAACTACTAAGAACTACTAGCTTACACCAATATGGTGAGAAGAGAAATGGCCGATTTATTACTGCGCGGCATGTGTTTAAATACATTAATCTTCTACTTCGTCTACACCCCTTAAGCATGCATTGTCCAATCACTGAGCAGGGGAGGCTCCTGTCGCGTCACAACCTGATAGCCCCGTGGGTGCCTAATACAACACATACTGATGATCTTCTGCTGACATCCGACTCACTGGAGGCAGATGCGCAGGCAGCAGATTCATTAACCGCCTATTTACAACAGAGGGGATGGGCTATAAATCCCCAAAAGGTGCAAGGTCCGGGCCTGTCCGTAAAATTCCCAGGGGTGTTTTGGTCAGGAAAGACCAAAGTACTACTCAGTGCTGTCATAGATAAGGTTCAGCCGTTCCCAGCCCCTAAAACATTGAAGCAGCTGCAAGAGTTTCTAGGTATATTGGGTTACTGGTGTTCCTTTATACCTCACCTAGCGCAGCTGCTAAGGCCAGTGTACAGACTCACAAAAAAGGGGCAGCTATGGGACTGGGGGAAAACAGAACAGGATGCTTTCCAACAGGCAAAACTGGCAGTTAAACAAGCCCAGGCATTGGGTATATTTGATCCTACCCTCCCAGCCGAGTTGGATGTTCACGTTACTCAAGATGGCTTTGGTTGGGGCAACGCCAGAGTTCTGTTCGGACCCCCATTGGTTTTTGGTCTCAGGTCTGGCATGGAGCAGAAGAAAGATGCAGTATGATTGAAAAACAGTTATTGGCTGCCTATTCTGCATTACAGGCAGTAGAGCCAATAACTCAAATGGCTGAAGTTTTAGTTAAGACCACTCTGCCGATTCAGGGGTGGGTGAAGGATCTGACCCACCTTCCTAAGGCAGGGGTGACCCAAGCACGAACAGTGGCACGATGGGTCACCTACCTCAGCCAAAGGAGCAATCTGTCTTCGTCACCCTTGAAAGAAAAGCTTCAGAAGACCCTAGGCCCAGTGACCTATCACAGTGATGCACCAAAAGCAACACTGGTTGCTCCACCAGAGCAGAGTCCCGTTCAGGAGGGGAAATATCCTATCCCTGAAGATGCCTGGTACACAGATGGGTCCAGCAAGGGCAACCCGAGCAAGTGGAGAGCGATAGCATACCATCCCTCCACTGAGACAATCTGGTTTGACGAGGGGGATGGTCAGAGCAGCCAATGGGCAGAAATGCGAGCTGTGTGGATGGTTATAACCAAGGAACCCGGTGATGGTATTCTGAATATCTGCGCAGATAGTTGGGCTGCGTACCAGGGGCTCACTCTTTGGATTGCACAGTGGACCACCCAGGAATGGACTATCCACGCCCAAACAATCTGGGGCAAAGACGTGGTTAGACATATGGAATACAGTCAAACATAGGACTGTATGTGTCTCCCATGTTTCTGGTCATCAGCCCCTACAGTCACCGGGAAATGATGAAGCTGACACGCTGGCCCGAGTTTGATGGATTGAGAATTCACCATCTGAGAACATCGCCCATTGGTTACATTAGAAGCTACGGCATGCGGGACAAAAGACAGTGTGGGCAGCTGCTAAAGCATGGGGGCTGCCCATACAGCTACCTGACATCGTCGACACTGCAAGTGGGCTACTGCAGGCATATCCAGTACCGAATGCAAACCAGGCATATACCATCAAGGTGCTCACTAAACTGATGTCTGCCTACGGGACACCTCAAGTCATCGGGAGCGACCAAGGGACTCATTTTACTGGTACAGCGATACAGCGCTGGGCAGAAGAAAACAACATCGAATGGCGGTTCCACCTGCCATATAATACAGTGGGGCAGGACTCATTGAATGTTATAATGGTATTCTTAAGGCTGCCCTGAAGACAGACTCCCAGTCCCCACAGGGGTGGAGGAAAAGACTCTATTAATCCTTGCGGGACCTGAATGAAAGACCCCGAGACGGTAGACCCAGTGCCCTGAGAATGTTGCAGACAACATGGGCCACTCTGTTTGGGATCCAAATTAGGGCCACTGATCATCAGGTAAGACCCCAGATTGGTAATGAAAATAATCTTCTGCTCCCTGCCCCTGAGAATTTAGTTCCAGGTACCCATAGAATACAATGGCCTTGGAAGGTGCAGGTAGGACCCAAGTGGTGTGGCCTACTTGCACCTTGGGGGAGATTATTGGAGGTGGGAGGCTCAGTAGTCCCTCTGGCTATCGGTACGTGGCCTACTGATATTGTGGTCAACACTCCGATCTTCATTGCTAAAGGGACCCCCATCATGTCCCCACGGCAGATCAGGACACCTCCTTTGGTGCGTGATATAGTTACGCAGCCGCAGACATCCTGCCAGAAGGTGTGGTGCAGGCAGCCGGGACATGCCCCAGTTCAAGCCGAAGTGTTGACCCAGGATAGAAATACGGCCTGTATCTTGCCCAGGAGAGAAGACCTTCCCCTCCTGGTACCCCTGAAACATCTGTATTACTCCCCGTGATTCTTGGAGCCTTCAGGATCACCGGAAGGAACAAAATGCCATCGAAGTGCTCCAGTGTTACTGTCAGATCACGTGCAACACCCGGTGATGGTCTATATGGGACTGATGGAGCTTAGGATGGCCCTGCACCTCACGACTACATGCCTCCAGTAACACCATCGAGCACTGGCCCATAAAAGAATATGGACGTTCACCGATCGTCACTCGTCTTGAATTGTACCAACGTGCGATGCGATGGAAATTGTATAAGCGTTGCAATATAGCGGATCTCTGTTTTAGAAGAAGCTTACCCTTTAGTCAACCTGATCATTGGTTCACACCGTGAGGGGGTGGAGTGTATGGGAACTGCTGAGTCAGGGCTGAACCTCTGATTCATCACCTGAGGCGAGCAATGAGTCAGCCCCAGGAGCACAGGTGAAGGCAATTCACCTGTGCTGCCTGAAGGGCTGGAGCCTGGCTCCACCTCTCCTAGACCCATTTAAGAGCTGACTACCAGTGGGGTAGGTTGTCTTCTGGTGGTTTACTTTGCTGTTGTTTCTGAATTTTGTTGTGGATATGGGTAAGTGTCTTATTTATTCTTATTTTGTTCTTTTAACCTGCTTAGTCAAACTCTCTTGTTTATTTCTTCCTTATAATGTCTAAATATTCCTTGGTTATTCAGTCTGATCTTAAGAAATAATTTGAAAGCAAGCTTTGAGCCAGATAACAAAGTTTCATATGGGGCGTGACTTCATTCCGGCTTTGGTATTCTGCTGTCTGCCTCTATTATCTGCTGGCTTTGCATGCTGGCCCTATGGGGCTGTTGAAAGGTGAGAGAGTTTTGCTGACTGCTCCCTAACTCTCTAGTTGATGTATCAGTATATGAGTGGAAAGCTGAGCGTCTCTGTCTGTGTGGTACTGCCTGTCTGTGCTCTGTTTATGTGGCAATTGGTGCCTGTTGCTCTTCTACTCATAGTAATCCCACAACAGGTGGATCTTCTGACAAGCCTGGCAAAACAGACAGCTGCTTAATGTTGTCTGTGTTTTCAGCAGCTAATGCAAAGGCTCTGCAATACCATTTGGGGACTTTGAAATACTCCTTTCTGAGGTCATCAATACCAAGTATACACAGAGCCCCTAGGCAGTAGAAATATGGGTTTTTTTGCTTGTCATTACTAGTGGGGCTTATTTTGGCCTCCCCCACAGTGAATTCTTGATAGCCCCCAGTCACTTCCGAAATATCAATTGATTTTTGTCCCTTCATGACTCAAGGTTATTAGAGTGCGCAGTGCACCGGTGTCTACCAGTGTCTTATATTTCTGTAGTTCTGATGTGCCAGGCCACTGAATCCACTTGGTCCAATACACTCCATTATCCCTCTCTCTCCCCCTGTTTGGGTGCAGGGCCCCTCTATTTATTGCCTCTCATTCGTTTAACTTTCATGGTGTCCAACAGCATCTGGAGCAACCACTTTTTTGTTTGAGTTAGCCTTGGTGGTTAGTCTTACTTGGGTAAAAGAATTCCATGCTTGAAGTGTAGGAGTAGGCTGTTTATGCCACTTCTTCATATCTTCTCCATGGTCACGTAGGTAATGCCACAAGGCAAAACGTGACGTAGTCATACTGTTGCCACTTGCTCGAGCAGGAGGACATCTTCTTTTGATAGCTGAGATGTTGGATGACGCCGGCTGGGAGGAAATCAAGTTGATCAGGCCCTCCGGTAGGCTGTTCTGGGAATTCTGTTCCCCATTGGATGTATCGGTTACCACCATGGATTCATCAGCATCAGGCACTATTGATAGTTTGTCTATTATATCTTCTTTTTTGTTCTCCATTCTGTTCAGCTTTTCAGCTACTTTTGCAATGGCTGAAACACAAGCTCGCAGAGGGCTTAAATGTAACTCAAGGTCTTGAAGTTTATTAACCAGTTCATTTACAAGGGGTCTTCTTTCTCCTCTGCCATACATTGCTGCAAATGTACTGGCGTACCTTTCTGGCGCAGTCTTTGTGAATGTATGTCACGTGTTTGGTGTACACCTGACTCTCAGGATCATGCTCTTGGTCTGGATCATTAGGAACGAATGCACGGTCGTGTAACGTTTCCACTACGCTGTGTTCTCTCAAAGAAGAGATGCCTTTTTCTATGTCAGTCCATTTCTTTTTCTCAGGCATCAGATTGTCTTTGAAGGGGTATTTTTCTCTTACGGCTAACAGCATCTGCTTCTAGAGGGTGAAGGCCTCATCCCGGCATGTACTAATATCTCTGTTAATGGCAGAGTCCCTGGCAGTGCTACCCGGTTGGTGAGTTTCTCTACTATCTAGCAACACACAGTTGACCCCATTGTCTACATTGAAGTAACCAGGTGACAATAGGCTCATTTGGGTGGTGTGAAAAGGCATGCCCCCCTTGGACCGGAGGGCATCTCACTCAGACTGGAGGTTGTCCTGTTGAGATTGGAGTCTGTAGAGTTTGAATTGCAGGGAATTTCTCTCAGTTCAGAGGGTGTCTATTGGATTGGAGGATGTCATGCTCACACTTGAAGGCATCTCACTCGGACTGGAAGGCGTCTCTCTTGGACCCGAGGTCTTTACTATCGGTTTGGAGATGCTCTCTTTCAGATTGCAGTCTGTCCTTCTCAGCTCAAAGACTCTCACTCAGCCTGGAAATTCTGTTTCTCGGCAAGAAGACTCTCTCTTTAACTCCTAGTGCACTGCATGATGTTATGATCTGGTTGGAAATATCCAAGTAATTTTGTCAGGATGGTATCACTGATAAAAGCAGATTTTATTTGCAATTGCAATGGCGGGCATCACACAAGCGGGTGCACCCCTCAGGACTCAATGGCAGCTTTTTGTACTGTGTTTTCCCCCTTTGCCTATTCCCCTCCGTTGTTTTCCCCATTGGCTGGATAGTCCAGGTTCACAACTTAATCCAAGGTTTACATTTGTTAATTGGTGTATTATCTGGTGTCAGTCAGTAACCATCCTATTGTTTCCAAGGTGTCTCAGTCATACTAAAAAGATGATTTTCTTCAAAGTTGTCATTAAACAAAGGACAGCGGGGGGGGGGGGGGGAGAGGATGCTAGGCCTTTCTGATGTCATGACATGCCCAAGGAAGCACTCAGAGAGACTTGTTCTCTGGTTTGATCAATCTCATGCAGGATATTCTTGCAATGTGTATGACAAAATATATGTATATACACTTATATACTGAGCATGTGTTTCTGGGTGTCAATGGTTTACGGCCTGGTTCTGTGACTAGCAGGGCGGAGGGGTTTCGCAAGATCTGTGCCTCTAGAAAAGGGAAACAGGGGACCCCAAAATAATCAAATGGAGCAGCAACGATCTGAGGAGAAACAAACTAATTTACTAAATATAGTATCGGACTGCAAGATAACACACTATAATACAATATAGTTATAATTGAAACAAATAAATAAAACCATAGAATCACAAGGTTGGAAACGACCTGTAATATCGAGTCCAACTGTCTTCACACTACCACTGCTACCACAAGCTACTAAACCAGATCTCACAGCTCCTCATCCAGCCACCTCTTGAACACTGCCAGAGATAGTGACTCCACAACCTCCCTTGGCAGGCCATTCCAGTGCCTGACCATTCTGTGAGAGAAAAAGTTCTTCCTTAAGTCTAACCTAAACCTCCCTGATACAACTTCTGGCCATTTTCCCGGGTCCTGTTTGTTGCCTGGGAGAAGAGGCCAAACCCCTCTTCACCACAACCTCCCTTCAGGAAGTTGTGGAGTGCGATGAGGTCTCCCCTGAGCCCTCTCTTCTCCAGACTAAACAATCCCAGCTCCCTCAGCTGCTCCTCATAGGACTTGTGCTCCACCCCCCTCATGAGTTTCGTTGCTCTTCTCTGGATGCATTGCAGGGCCTCAATGTCTTTCCTGTAGTGAAGGGCCCGAAACCAAACACAGTACTCGAGGTGCAGCCTCACCAGTGTTGAGTACGGGGCATGATCACCTCCCTACTCCTGCTGGCCACACTATTTTTAATGCAAGCCAGGTTGCTGTTGGCCCTCTTGGCCACCTGGGCACACTGTTGGCTCATGTTCAGCCGAACATCAACCACCACCCCCAGGTTCCTTTCCTCTTCACAATCATCCATCCACTTGTCCCTAAGCCTATAGCGCTGCATGGGGTTGTTGTGGCCTAAGTGCAGGACCCGGCACTTGGCCTTGTTGAACCTCAGCCCAGCGATCCAGCTTATCTAGATCCCTCTGAAGGGCCTCTCTACCCTCAGGTGGATCAACACCACCTCCCAACTTGGTGTTATCTGCAAACTTAATGAGGGTACGCTCAATCCCTTAATCTAGGTCATCAATAAAGATATTAAACAAGACGGGCCCCAGTTCCGACCCCTGGGGGACACTACTTGAAACAGGTTGCCTGCTGGACTTCACTCCACTTACCACCACCCATTGAGCACGGCCCTCTAGCCAGTTTCTTACCCAAAGGAGTGTGTACCTGTCCAGGCCACGGGCAGCCAGTTTCCCCAGGTGAATCCTGTGAGAGACCATGTCAAAGGCTTTGCTGAAGTCTAGGTAGACTACATCAACAGCCTTTCCCTCATCTACCAGTCTGGTCACCCAGTCATAGAAGGAGATGAGGTTGGTCAAGCATGACCTGCCTTTCATGAACCTGTGCTGGCTGGGCCTGATCCCCTGGACACCATGCACATGCTGTGTGATCTCTCCCAAGATGATTTGCTCCATTACTTTCCCCGGTACTGAGGTCAGGCTGACAGGCCTGTAGCTCCCCGGATCCTCCTTACGGCCCTTCTTGAAGATGGGAGTCACATCAGCAAGCCTCCAATCCTCTGGGACCTCTCCAGTTAACCAGGAGTGCTGATAGATGGCCGAGAGCGGCTCAGCAATCACCCCCGCCAGCTCCCTCAGCACCCGAGGGTGTAGGCCATCCGGTCCCATGGACTTGTGACAGTCCTGATGGAGGAGGAGCTCTCTGTCTCCACCTGAATCCCTGGGGGTGTTTTCTGAGTAGTGCCCCAGACTTCCAGATCAGGGCATAAAATGCCCAAAGGATAACTGGTCTGGCTATTAAAGGCAGATGTAAAGAAGGCATTGAGGACCTCAGCCTTCTCCTTGCCCTCAGTGGCCACATTCCCTGCTGCATCAAGTAAAGGATGAGAATTGTCCTTGGTTCTTCTTTTGCCATTTATATATTTATAAAAGGATTTTTTATTGTCTTTTACTGCAGTGGCCAATCTGAGTTCAAGTTGGGCTTTTCCCTTCCTTACTTCCTCCCTGCATACCTTAGCTACTTCCTTGTAATCTCCCCAACTAGCCTGTCCCTTCTTCCAGAGGACGTAGACTCTCTTTTTCTCCCTGAGTCTCAACAGCAGTTCCCGGCTCATCCACACCGGTCGTCTACCCCTGTGGCTCACCTTAGGGCACTCAGGGACAGCTTGTTCTTGCGCCTTTAAGATTTCCATCTTGAGGATCATCCAGGCTTCCTGGACCCCTTTACCCTTAAGAAGCGAAATATAATGAGAGAGAATGTCCAAAAGGCACATAGGCCTCACCATAACACTGAGGTGACATGCACAGTCTGGTTGAGCAGCAGGGAGGAGGGCCTGATGAAGAAGAGCACATCAGGTGACCTTGCCAGGAGTTATATCTCCTCTCTGACTGCAAAGCCCTGTGGGGTATGTAGTTCTTCTCTTCCAGACAGGTGTCCGGAACTTGAGCACTAACACCTTAACTCCCAGTGCACTACATGATATTATGATTTGGAATACCTATAACCAATAATCACAAAACCATGACATTCCACCCCTTATTCTACATCACTACATCATGCTTAATATATACAAACAATAATTGCCAAACATGAAACACATGCACATACAAACCTATATATATACATGGAATTACTGACTGCACTCCCTCGACATCAAATTCCCTTGTGGTACGCCTTGAACATCCGCATTTTTCTGCATCACCCACCAAGTGGACCCAGGTCCCAGGGCAAAAGCAGTAACACGGAGAGGTTAGCCCTTTCCAGAAGCTGGAAAGACCTAAACAGCTATTCCTAACAAGTTCTTTACGTATACTACAGGGACCTTATTTCCCTTGACAGTATGTAGGGAGCTAGCAGGACCATCATGATTGATAGATCCTCTGGTATTCACCAACCAGGTGGCTTCTGCCAAATGCTTCTCCCAAAGCTTATATGTTCCGCCACCCATTGCTTTCAGCATGGTTTTTAACAACTCATCATAGCGTTCAAATTTACCAGAGGCTGGTGCATGATAGGGGATATGATAAATCCACTCAATGCCACGATCTTTGGCCCAAGTATTTATAAGAGAATTTTTGAAATGAGTCCCGTTATCTGACTCAATTCTTTCTGGAGTGCCATGTTGCCATAGGACTTGTTTCTCAAGACCCAATATGGTGTTTCGGGCGGTAGCATGGGGTACTGCATATGTTTCATGCCATCCAGTGGTTGCCTCTACCGTAGTAAGCACGTAGCTCTTACCACTGCGAGATCGTGGCAAGGTGATATAATCAACCTGCCACGCCTTCCCATATTTATACTTTTGCCATCGCCCTTCCCCCCAGAGAGATTTCATCCTCTTGGCTTGTTTGACTGTGGTGTGTGTCATGGTCATGAATACCCTGTGCAATAGCGTCCGTAGTTAAGTTTTTGGTGGAGGATGCGGGCATTAGCTGCTTTTTAGCTTTTAGAAGGAATCTCTCTCTCTGCTCTTGGAGAACTTCGTTAGGGAACATTATCAGTAGTTCAGGTTTCTGTGCTGGAAAACTTGACCTTGAAAGCCCAGGCGTACTGCCAGTATTCTGGGATATTCGTAAACTTTGAGCACTGCTATCTTCCTTTGTTTAAAAAAAAAAAAAGGATTTCTTTAAGCCAGAGACTGCAAAAGCTACCAGTGATAAACCCGCTCTTTATCGTGGGGGTGCTGTGTAAGGGATTAAAAGCCGTTACGTATCTCATGACGTATTGGCCAATTATCAACATCGTGATTTCTTGTTGTGGAATTGTGTTCATATATAACCAAACAAGGGCACTGGTGGAGACACCTGCATGGTACATATATGCAATGTGTTATGATTTGAATTTTGACATTTACATCCCAGATGGAATAGCTAATTTTACAAACAGCTACATACCAAATGGGATAGCTAATTTTACAAAAAATATGATGTTCAGACCGGCTTCCAGGCTTTCTTCTCAGTTTGTCAGATGTTTTTCAAATACCGAGTTAAAGTTCAAGTTTGTGGGCATACTCCTGTGCTTGTCATCAATCTCCCTGAATGTATTCCTATCCACTTATGTTATGTGGAAGGAGTCTCCTCCAAAACCAGAGAATGCTGACTGGCAGGGAATATGGACAGGTTTAGGAAAAATCTTAGAAGCGCGGGGAACCGCAATGTCATGGGATTTCACTCTGGAACACCTGTGGGATCCTGAGAAACGAAGCCAGTATTTGAGTCAGGGGTGGTGCGGCTTACATAAATCTAAGGAGGTACCACTTATTTGGGGTTTGGCTTGTGCTTACCGCGCCCTATATAATACTATTCTGGAGAGAGAGAGTTTCCGAGCTGAGGTTCAAGCCAAAGGGGAGAATCTCCAAGTCACATCTGAACAATTACAGGAGACACCAGTAACAATATCAGTTGCCCCTGTGGAAGGCAAGAAATGGAAAAGAGTGTCCTAATTTTGTTCCTAACCACCCACGCCAAGACCACGACCCTGAGAGAGTGAGGACAACACCTGATATATGGCAGAAACTCAGAACAACAGCACCAGACAGATATGCAGGTATACTAGCAGCAACGTCTGACAGATAGGAGGACCAACAGAGAAGTCCCTTAGTTTTTTAATTGATTCTTACGCTCAAGAACTATGAACAACAGCTACCCCCAACTCATGCTTTCATTTCTGCCATCTCACAAATAACGGACCACCTGAATGAAGTGCGAGAGCAAGTGTCTCTATTGATTAACTGTGACAAACCTGTAGTAGTATTAGAAACGCTTGATGAAGATCAGAATAATCAAAAGAGTCTAATGAAGGAGCTGATAAAACTAATGTGGATCCAACTAATTAAAGATGATGAACCCTCCTTCTCATGTGCACCGTCAAAAATCTCAGCTGTTAGAGGCAAACGCTTTCCAGCTCCAGTAAGGAATCCTACATTGCGAATTGCCTTGTGGCGTTACTTACGTGACCATGGAGAAGACATGAGGAAGTGGCACGATCAAGCAACCCCAGTACTACGCACACGGGTAAGAGAATTACAAAGCAGATCAACCACCAGTGCAGTTGCTCCGGTTACCACAGGTAACGAATAGAGGGGCCCTGCCCTCACTTGGGGGAGGAAAGGGATAATAGAGTTTATTGGACTGTGTGGATCCGATGGCCTGGCACATCAGAACCACTGAAATATAAGGCATTGGTGGATACCGGTGCACAGTGCACTCTGATGCCCTCGACTTATGAAGGGACAGAATCAATCCATATTTCTGGAGTGACTGGGGGCTCTCAAGAATTGACTGTGTTGGAGGCCGAGATAAGCCTCACTGGTAGGGATTGGCAAAAGCATCCTATTGTGACTGGTCCAGGGGCTCCACGTATACTAGGTATCAATTAACTCAGAAGGGGGCATTTCAAGGATCCTAAGGGGTATCGATGGGCCTTTGGAATAGCTGCTGTAGACACAAACATTAAGCAGCTGTCTGTTTTGCCTGGCCTGTCAGAAGATCCGTCTGTTATGGGGTGGGTACAAGTGAAAGAGCAACAGGTACCAATTGCTACAAAAACGGTGCACAGACGGCAGTACCGCACCAACAGGGATTCCTTGCTCCCCATTCATAAGCTGATTCATCTACTAGAGAGTCAGGGAGTGATCAGCAAGACTCAGTCACCTTTAAACAGCCCCATATGGCCAGTGCGTAAAGCCAGTGGAGAATGGAGGCTGATGGTGGACTACCGTGGCCTGAATGAAGTCACACCCCCACTGAGTGCTGCTGTGCCGGCCATGCTAGAACTCCAGTATGAACTGGAATCAAAAGCAGCCAAATGGTATGCCACCACTGACGTTGCTAACGCCTACTTTTCCATTCCTTTGGCCAAAGAACATAGGCCACAGTTTGCTTTCACCTGGAGGGGCATTCAGTATACTTGGAACCGTTTGCCCCAGGGGTGGAAACACAGCCTGACCATTTGCCATGGGTTGATCCCAACTGCATTGGAACAGGGCAGTGCTCCTGAGCACTTGCAGTACATTGATGATATCGTTGTGTGGGGCGATACAGCAGCAGAAGTCTTCACAAAAGGAGAGGGAATAATCCAAATT
Organism: Lophura swinhoii; assembly: GCA_030408155.1. Lineage (NCBI taxonomy): Eukaryota > Metazoa > Chordata > Aves > Galliformes > Phasianidae > Lophura > Lophura swinhoii. The sequence goes on along the minus strand of CM059492.1, from coordinate 4,151,148 downwards.
CTTCTGCATGCTGGTTTTGCTATTAAGCGAAGCAAAGTGAAAGGACCTGCTCAGGAGATTCAGTTCCTAGGTATAAAGTGGCAAGATGGCCGTCGTCACATCCCGACAGATGTGATTGACAAAATCACTGCCATGTCTCCACCCACTGGTAAGAAAGAGACACAATCTTCTTTGGGTGTAGTGGGCTTTTGGAGAATGCATGTTCCAAACTATAGCTTCATTGTAAGCCACCTTTACCATGTGACGCGAATGAAGAATGAGTTTACATGGGGCCCTGAGCAGCAGCAGGCTTTTGAACAGATTAAACAGGAGATAGCCCGTGCCGTGGCCTTAGGGCCAGTACGGACAGGGCAGGATGTAAAGAACATCCTCTACACTGCTGCTGGAGAGAAAGGTCCCACTTGGAGTTTGTGGCAAAGAGCCTCAGGAGAGACCCGAGGCCGACCCCTGGGATTCTGGAGTCGAGCATACAGGGGGTTGGAAGAGGGCTACACTCCAACTGAAAAAAAGATCTTAGCCGCCTATGAGGGGGTTCTGGCTCCTTCTGAAGTAATTGGCACTGAAACACAGGTCCTTCTGGCACCTTGACTGCCAGTGCTGAACTGGATGTTCAGGGGAAAGGTTCCCCCCACCCATCACGCAACTGATGCCACTTGGAGTAAGTGGGTTGCATTGATTACGCAACGAGCGCGGATGGGGAACCTCAGCCGTCCAGGGATCCTAGAGGTGATCATGGACTGGCCCAAAGGTAAAAAGTTTGGAACACCGCCAGCAGAAGAGGTGTCACGTGCTAAAGAGGCCCCACCATACAACAAATTACCAGAAAATGAAAAAGAATATGCCCTGTTCACTGATGGATCGTGTCGTATTGTGGGGAAGCATCACAGATGGAAATCTGCTGTGTGGAGCCCCACACAACAAGTTGCAGAGGCCACTGAAGGGAAAGGAGAATCAAGCCAATTTGCAGAAGTAAAGGCTGTCCAATTGGCCTTGGATGTTGCTGAACGGGAGAGGTGGCCAATGCTTTATCTTTACACTGACTCATGGATGGTGGCAAATGCTCTGTGGGGGTGGTTACAGCAGTGGGAATAGAACAACTGGCAAGGAAGGGGTAAACCTATTTGGGCTGCTGAACTGTGGAAAGATATTGCTGCCCGAATAAAGAATATGGTCGTGAAGGTGCACCATGTAGATGCTCATGTGCCCAAGAGTCGGGCTACTGAAGAACAGAAAAATAACCACCAGGTGGATCAAGCTGCCAAAATTGAGGTGGCTCAGATAGACCTGGACTGGCAGAACAAGGGTGAATTATTTCTAGCTCGGTGGGCCCATGAGACCTCAGGCCATCAAGGGAGAGATGCAACATTTAAGTGGGCTGGAGACCGAGGGGTGGACTTAACTATGGATGCTATTGCACAGGTTATTCATGGCTGTGAAACATGTGCCATAATCAAACAAGCCAAGAGGATGAAACCACTCTGGGGGGAAGGGCGATGGCAAAAGTATAAATATGGGGAGGCATGGCAGGTTGATTATATCACCTTGCCAGGATCCCGCAGTGGTAAGTGTTATGTGCTTACCATGGTGGAAGCAACCACTGGGTGGCTTGAAACATATGCAGTACCCCATGCTACCGCCCGAAACACCATATTAAGTCTTGAGAAACACATCCTGTGGCGACATGGCACCCCAGAATGAATTGAGTCAGATAACGGGACTCTTTTCAGAGATTCTCTTGTAAATACTTGGGCCAAAGATCATGGCATTGAGTGGATTTATCACATCCCCTATCATGCACCAGCTTCTGGTAAAATTGAACGATACAATGGGTTGTTAAAAACTATGCTGAAAGCAATGGGTGGCAGAACTTTTAAGCACTGGGAGAAGCATTTGGCAGAAGCCACCTGGTTAGTCAATACCAGAGGATCTATCAATCGTGATGGTCCTACCCAATCCAGCTCCCTACATACCGTAGAGGGAGGTGAAGTCCCTGTAGTACATGTAAAGGGCATGTTGGGAAAAGCAGTTTGAGTTCTTCCAGCTTCTGGAAAGGGCAAACCTCTCCACGGTACTGTTTTTGCCCAGGGACCAGGGTCCACTTGGTGGGTCATGCAGAAAAACATGGATGTTCAATGTGTACCACAAGGGAACTTGATGCTGGGGGAGTGCAGACAGTAATTCTATGTATATGTATATAGACGTGTGTCTGTGATGCCTTTTATTCATTTTTGTTTGTATACATGTATACTTATATATCAAGCATGATGTAGTGATGTAGAATAAGGGGTGGAATGTCATGGTTTTATGTTTTTTGGTTTTCAGTATTCCACATCAAAACATCATGTACTGGAATTGAAGTGTTAATGCTCCAATTCCAGGTACCTATCCCTATACATTACGGAAGTCATGGGATCTGACCCTTCCGGGTAGGGTGGTCTCTTACTGCCTGGCAGTGGGTGCTGGAGGGTGCTTTCCTTGCTGTTCCAAGCTTTTCAGGTTTGACTCGTTCTCAGGAACTCTCTCCCCTATCTTATTTGATTTATTAGTCTCAATTTCAATTAGATTGTATTATATTGTGTTATTTTGCATTCCGATATCATAGTTAGTAAAGTAAGTTTACCTCCATAGATTGTTGCTGCTGTTTTTTTTCCCCTTCCTTCCTTCCCATTTTGTGGGGTCAGGGGCCTACTGCCCCCTGTCACGGGCATAAATTGATCTAGTTAATTTCGTGACAGGCGTGTAACACTGTATAATCAGTGAAAAATTATATAAAGGAATATTTTATAATTTAATAATATTAAAATGTTATAATAATGAAATATGCAAGACTGTTAGGCACAGTGAGACAAAAAGAATAAATAGGAGGCTTACCCGTGTCGTGGGCTCATTCAGGAAACTCCAGTGGAGTGGATTTTCCAAAGAGAGAGAGATTCTTCCCCCCTGTAGTCAGCTCTTAAATGGGTCTAGGAGAGGTGGAGCCAGGCTCCACCCCTTCCTGCAGCACAGGTGAATTGCTTTCACCTGTGCTCCCAGGACTGACTCATTGCTCGCCTCAGGTGCCTAATCAGGTTCAGGCCGTGACTCAGCAGTTCCCATACAAACACCTTTGGGGTCAAGCGGCACTCATTCAGGGCCATGATCACTCATAATCACCGGGAATGCTTCTGGGACTATACCCTTCCCCAGTGCCTCAGATCTTATTCGGTTCCAGTCCGTCATGGAGCCCTTCCCTTTCCTCCCAGGACTAACTTCCCCTTCATCTGCTGAGTTGTTGCTTGAGCTATCGCCCTTGGGTGTAACCGGAGACAGGAGGCCCCGCCCCCTGTCCGCATTGCGCGGGCCTTTTGTTTGGTCCCTTCCTGTGCAGGCAGTAAGCTGATCCTGCCCGTGTGGGTCACGCCCTCCTCCGCCTCCTTGAGCCAGGGCGCACTGATGCAATTCAGACAAAGGATACAACGTTCCACCCGACCAGTCCGGGTATGGCGGCGGGGGGTGAGTCAGCGAGCATCCGCCATTTCGTTGTCTGTCTTCTTTCGGACTGGGTGCGGTCAGTTCAGCCGGCGCCATCTTGCCAACAGTCGGCGGCGGCTCCGTCTCCCCTCGGTCCCTGCAAACAAGAACCGCTCCCGAGCCCCCACAGGAACCCCCCGGGTCCGGTGTCCCGCCCCCATCGCCTAAACCCAAAAGCAGCTGAGCCTCCGCCGCTACCTTTCCTTCCTCTTTGGCTGCTTTCAACGCCCCTAGTATCAGACCCCAAGTTTTTAGCTCAGACCCGCCCTTCCGAGAGCTCATAACATATTGCGCGAGCGTGGAAGTGAGATCATCCCATCTCTGGTGATCAAGAATCTCCCGGGGGGCCTTAACCTCCCATTCCCGCTCTAACCTGGAAATAACTGCAGCGACCTCCTTCTTAGAAGGAACGTTCTTGCCACAGTAATCCTTGCACAGCTGGAGTATTACCTTAATTACCGGTTCCATGATTCGGACCTCAGCGCAGCGCCACCACCCTGCCATTCTGCCAACTATGAATTATGGCACAGCGCCCGTACTGCGCTGGTTCTCGTTCGATGATAGCCCAGACCTGAGCGCAGCGACACTACCACGCTGCTTTCTGCCGACTATGGGCCCCGGCGCAGTTCAATGATGGCCCAGACCTCAGCGCAGCGACACTACCACGCTGCCTTCTGCCGACTATGAGCCCCAGCACAGCTCGATGATGGCCCAGACCTCAGCGCAGCGACACTACCACGCTGCTTTCTGCTGACTGGGGGCCCCGGCGCAGTTCAATGATGGCCCTGACCTCAGCACAGCGACACTACCACGCTGCCTTCTGCCGACTATGGGCCCTGGCGCCAGCACCGACACCGCACTGCTAGTTGCCGGAAGGTAAGGGGTGACGGTTAGGTCCGCCTCACACGGGGCACCAATTGTTACCTCCGGCAACCACCATGACCGGGGCCGCACCGTCGGGGAGCTAGCGATCTGCATTTGCTAGGGCCATAGCAGCACTGACACCAATATGATGGAGAAGCAAATGGCATTTATTAAGGCACTACAACCACTTAAATATACACATCCCGCTTTGTCTACACCCACCAAGCATGCGTCATATGTCAATCACAGAGCAGGGGAGGTCCTATCGCATTACAACCCAATACCCCGTTAACGCCTACTACAGAGTTCTCGCATGTCCAGTACAGCAGCACTCAGTGGGGGTTTGATTTCATTCAGGCCACAGTAGTCTACCGTCAGCCTCCATTCTTCACTGGCTTTAAGCACTGGCCATATGGGGCTGTTAAAAGGCGAGTGAGTTTTGCTGATCACTCCCTGACTCTCTAGTTGATGAATCAACTTAGGAATGGGGAGCAAGGAATCCCTGTTAGTGTAGTACTGTCATCTGTGTCCCATTTTCATAGCAATTGTTACCTGTTGCTCTTCTACTCGTAGCAACCCCTGAATAGATGGATCTTCTGACAGGCCAGGCAAGACAGACAGCTGCTTAACACCTTCTGTGTCTACAGCAGCTATTCCAAAGGCCCATCGATACCCCTTAGGATCCTTAAAATATCTCCTTCTGAGGTAATCGATACCAAGTATACAGGGAGCCCCGGGGCCAATCACAGTAGGGTGCTTTTGCCAGTCTTTACCAGTGAGGCTTATTTCAGCCTCCAACACAGTCAACTCTTGGGAACCTCCAGTCACCCCATGAATATAAATTGATTTTGTCCCTTGGTGACTCGAGGGCATTAGAGTGCACTGTGCACCAGTGTCCACCAGTGCCTTATATTTTTGTGGTTCTGATGTGCCAGGCCATCTTATCCATACAGACCAATACAATCTATTATCCCTACCCCTCCCGGCTGGGGGCAGGGCCCCTCTGTTTTTTACCTTTGTTGTTCTTATGGCTATTGCTGTGTCCCACAGCAACTGGAGCAGTCACGTTTTTGTGGAAGTTCACCTTGGTGGTTAATCTGTCCCGTAATTCTTTTACACGTACTTGAAGTGCAGGAGTGGCTGTTTTACGCCACTTTATGTCATAGTTTTATGATTTTTGGTTATCAGTATTCCACATCATAACATCATGTAATGCATCGGGGGTTTGACTGTGGATGCTCAAGTTCCAGGTGCATGTCTGGAGAAGAAGAACAACTACATTCCCCAGGGGGCTTTGTGGTCAGCAAGGAGATGTAACTCCCAGCAGGGTCACTTGATGCTTTCTTCTTCACCTGCTCTTCTTCGCCTGCGCTTCTCCGTCTGCTCGTCTCCGTCTCCTTTTCTTCATCAGCTCAACTGGACTGCACTTCTCACCTCAGCGTTGTGGTGAGACTTATCCACCTTTCGCACACACTCCCTCTCTCTCATTATATTTTGCTGATACTATATTTAGTAAATTAGTTTGTTTCACCTCAGATCGTTGCCGCTGTTTTCAATTATTTTGAGTCCCCTGTTTCCCTTTTCCGGAGGCGCGGATCTGCAGATCCCTCCACCCTGCTAGTCACGGAACCGGGCCAAACCAGCCCGTAAACCGTTGACATTCTTGGTGGAGAATGCGGGCAACGAGCAGCTATTTAGCTTTTTAGAACTAATCTCTCTCTCTGCTCTCGGAGAGCTTCGTTGGGAAAGTTTATCTTTTTCACCGGTGCTCTCTGAAAACTTGACCTTGAAAAGTCCAGGCGGACTGCCAATATTCTAGGATATTTGTAAACTTGGAGCCTTGCTATCTTGCTTCTGTAAAGAAAAAGAAAAAAAAAAAAAGCTTTCTCTTCTAAAACTGCCTTTCAAGGGACTGCATGCCACCGTTTCTTCTTTTTTAATGCTCACAACATACTGGGCCTTAATTAAGTTTGCCACTTTGCTCTATGGAGCTATAGGTATATACAATCAATTGAAAACACTGATGGAAATATTTACCTGTTATCTGCATACAATGTGGCATACAACTCCAGAGGGAGCTGCTAATATTACAAGACTTGGGATTTTTAAGCAGGTTTCCAGTCTCTCCTTTGAATCCCTTATGCAGTTTTTGAATGCTCAACTGATCGCGTTGTTAATCTCCCTGAATGTACTGCTCATCATTTCACTCAGTATTAGTATTTATTATATTTTGAGGAAGCCCTCCCCAAAACCAGAGAATACTGAGTGGCAGGGAGTGTGGAGAGGCCTGAGAGAGACTTTAGACTGATAGAAATCTTCGGTGTCACGGAACTTTACTCCTGAACACCTGAAAGACCCTGAGAGCTTAAACACGTATTTGAGACAGGAATGTTGCGGCTCAGGCAGATCTGAGGAGGCACAAATGATTTGAGGCCTGGCTAATGCTTATCGGGCCTTATTCAATAGCATCCCAGAGAGGGAGAGAGTTTGTGAAATTGAGAGAGAGTGTCTGAGAGCTGAAAGGGAGAGTCTCAGGGAAAAAGTACAAAATGAGCAAGAGAGTCTCCTGGTCGAGAGAAAAGACCTCCAATCTGAGAGAGATGCCCTCCGAATCGAAAGAGACTCCCTGCAATCCAAACTCAACAGTCTTCAATCTCAACAAGACACCCTTAAGTCCAAATGGCATGTCCTCCAAACTGAGCGAGACACCCTCCAATCTGAGCTTGATACTCTCATAATCGAATGAGACAGACTCCAAGCTGAGCTGGAGGATGAGAGCCTTGGGACTGATCAACCTGATCAACCACAGGAGACACCACAATTGATGTCAGTTGCCTCTGTGAGAGAACAGAAAATGAAACGAATCTCAACTCAGTTAGAAGAGAAGAAAGAGAAGCAAAGAGGTCCAGAGGAGTGGCTCTGAGATCCAGGAGAAGCACCCCTGAGTCCAGGGGAGGGGCCCTCAGTAAGACCACGGTCATCAATGCCTATGAGGGCAACAAGAAGTCCTGAAAGGGTAAGAGTAGAGCATGACATTGTTACCATTGTTGATCGATCTCTGAAAATGAATGAAATCCGAAGTCTGAGAAAAGACTTTTCACATCACCCAAATGAGCCTATTGCCACTTGGTTACTTCGATGTTGGGACAATGGGGCCAACAGTGTGTGGCTAGATAGTAGAGAAGCTCGCCAGCTGGGTGGCATTGCTAGGGACTCAGCCATTGACCGAGGTATTAGTACATGCTAGAACCAGGCCTTTACCCTCTGGAAGTGGATGCTGTTAGCTGTAAAAGAAAGATACCCCTTCAAAGATGATCTGATGCCTGAGAAAAAGAAATGGGCTGATATGGAAGAAGGCATCAGTTATTTGAGAGAATATGCTGTGGTGGAAACGCTACATAGCCCCGATTTCATTCCTGATGAGCCAGATCAAGAGCATGATCCTGAGAGAGTCAGGTGTACACCAAATATGTGGCGTATATTCACAAAGACTGTACCAGAAAGGTACGCCTGTACATTTGCAGCAATGTATGGCAGAGGGGAAAGAAGACCCCTTGTAAATGAACTGGTTAATAAACTTCAAGACTTTGAGTTACATTTAAGCCCTCTACGAGCTTGTGTTTCAGCCATTGCAAAGGTAGCTGAAAATCTGGACAGAATGGAGAACAAACAAGAAGATATAATAGACTAACTATCAATAGTGCCTGATGCTGATGAATCCATGGTGGTAACCGATATATCCAATGGAGAACAGAATTCCCAGAACAGCCTACTGGAGGGGCTGATCAACTTGATTTCCTCCCAGCCAGCGTCATCCAACGTCTCAGCTATCAAAAGAAGATGCCTCCTGCTCGAGCAAGTGACAACAGTAAGACTACGTCACGTTTTGCCTTGTGGCATTACCTACGTGACCATGGAGAAGATATGAAGAAGTGGCATAAACAACCTACTCCTGCACTTCACGCCCGGGTAAAAGAATTACAAGACAAATCAAGCACCAAGGTGAAGTTCTCCAAGAAGCTGATTGCTCCAGTTGCTGCAGACAACAGAGGTAACAAATAGAGGGGCCCTGCCCCCAGCCAGGGCGGGGAAAGGGATAATAGAGTGTACTGGACTGTGTGGGTTAGGTGGCCTGGCACATCAGAACCACAGAAATATAAGGCCCTGGTGGACACTGGTGCACAGTGCACACTAATGCCCTCGAGTCACCAAGGGACAACATCAATTTATATTCATGGGGTGACTGGGGGTTCCCAAGAGCTGACTATGCTGGAGGCCGAAATCAGCCTCACTGGTAAAGACTGGCAACAGCACCCTATTGCAACTGGCCCAGGGGCTCCATGTATACTTGGTATTGATTACCTCAGAAGGGGATACTTTAAGGATCCCAAAGGGTATCGATGGGCCTTTGGAATAGCTGCTGTAGACACAGAAGGTGTTAAGCAGTTGTCTGTTTTGCCTGGCCTGTCAGAAGATCCGTCTGTTGTGGGGTTGCTACGAGTGAAAAAGCAACAGGTATCGATTGCTATAAAAACGGTGCACAGACAGTAGTACCGCACCAACAGGGATTCCTTGCTCCCCATTCATAAGTTGATTCGTCAACTAGAGAGTCAGGGAGTGATCAGCAAGACTCACTCACCTTTTAACAGCCCCATATGGCCAGTGCGTAAAGCCAGTGGAGAATGGAGGCTGACGGTGGACTACCGTGGCCTGAATGAAGTCACACCCCCACTGAGTGCTGCTGTGCAGGACATGCTAGAACTCCAGTATGAATTGGAGTCAAAAGCTGCCAAATGGTATGCCACCACTGACATTGCTAACACCTTTTTCTCCATTCCTTTGGCCAAAGTATGTAGGCCACAGTTTGCTTTCACCTGGATGGGAGTTCTGTATACTTGGAACCGTTTGCCCCTGGGGTGGAAACATAGCCCGACCATTTGCCATGGGTTAATCCAAGCTGCACTGGAACAGGGGAGTGCTCCTGAGCACTTACAGTATGTTGATGATATCATTGTGTGGGGCAACACAGCAAAGGAAGTTTTTGAGAAAGGAGAGCAAATAATCCAGATCCTTCTGCGTGCTGGTTTTGCTATTAAGCGAAGTAAAATGAAAGGACCTGCCCAGGAAATTCAGTTCCTAGAAATAAAGTGGCAAGATGGACGTCGTCACATCCCGACAGATGTGATTGACAAAATCACTGCCATGTCTCCGCCCACTAATAAGAAAGAGACACAATCGTTTCTGGGCGTCGTAGGTTTTTGGAGAATGCATGTTCCAAACTACAGCCTCATTATAACCCCCCTTTATCAGGTGATGCGGAAGAAGAATGAATTTACATGGGGCCCTGAGCAGCAGCAGGCTTTTGAACAGATTAAACAGGAGATAGCCCGTGCCATGGGCCTGGGGCCAGTACGGATGGAACAGGGCATGAAGAACATCCTCTATACTGCTGCTGGAGAGAAAGGTCCCACTTGGAGTTTGTGGCAAAGAGCCTCAGGAGAGACCCGAGGCCGACACCTGGGATTTTGGAGTCAGGCGTACAGAGGGTCTGAAGAGGGCTACTCTCCAACTGAAAAGAAGATCTTAGCCGCCTATGAGGTGGTTCGGGCTCCTTCTGAAGTAATTGGCACTGAAACACAGGTCCTTCTGGCACCACGACTGCCAGTGCTGAACTGGATGTTCAAGGGAAAGGTTCCCCCCACCCATCACGCAACTGATGCCATTTGGAGTAAGTGGGTTGCATTGATTACGCAACGAGCACGGATGGGGAATCTCAGCCGTCCAGGAATCCTTGAGGTCATCATGGACTGGCCCGTAGGTATAAAGTTTGGAACAATGCCAGCAGAAGAGGTGTCACGTGCTAAAGAGGCCCCACTATACAACGAATTACCAGAAAATGAAAAAAAATATGCCCTGTTCACTGATGGATCGTTTCATATTGTGGGGAAGCATCGCAGATGGAAATCTGCTGTGTGGAGCCCCACACAAGTTGCAGAGGCCACTGAAGGGAAAGGAGAATCAAGCCAATTTGCAGAGGTAAAGGCTGTCCAACTGGCCTTAGATGTTGCTGAACGGGAAAGGTGGCCAACGCTTTATCTTTACACTGACTCATGGATGGTGGCAAATGCTCTGTGGGGGTGGTTACAGCAGTGGGAATAGAACAACTGGCAAGGAAGGGGTAAACCTATTTGGGCTGCTGAGCTGTGGAAAGATATTGCTGCCCGAATAACGGATATGGTCGTGAAGGTGCACCATGTAGATGCTCATGTGCCCAAGAGTCGGTCTACTGAAGAACAGCAAAATAACCATCAGCTGGATCAAGCTGCCAAAATTGAGGTAGCTCAAATAGACCTGGATTGGCAGAACAAGGGTGAATTATTTCTAGCTCGGTGGGCCCATGAGACCTCGGGCCACCAAGGAAGAGATGCCACATACAAATGGGCTAGAGACCGAGGGGTGGACTTAACTATGGACGCTATTGCACAGGTTGTTCATGACTATGACACATGCGCCACAATTAAACAAGCCAAGAGGATGAAACCTCTCTGGGAGGAAGGGCGATGGCAAAAGTATAAATATGGGGAGGCATGGCAGGTTGATTATATCACCTTGCCACGATCTCGCAGTGGTAAGTGTTATGTGCTTTCCATGGTGGAAGCAACCACTGGGTGGCTTGAAACATAAGCAGTACCCCATGCTACCACCCAAAACACCATATTAGGTCTTGAGAAACAAGTCCTGTGGCGACATGGCACCCCAGAATGAATGGAGTCAGATAACGGGACTCATTTCAAAAATTCTCTTGTAAATTCTTGGGCCAAAGATCATGGCATTGAGTGGATTTATCACATCCCCTATCATGCACCAGCCTCTGGTAAAATTGAACGCTACAATGGGTTGTTAAAAACCATGTTGAAAGCAATGGGTGGTGGAACATTTAATCATTGGGAGAAGAATTTGGCAGAAGCCACCTGTTTAGTTAATATCAGAGGATCGATCAATCATGATGGTCCTACTAGCTCCCTACATGCTGTCGAGGGAGATAAGGTCCCTGTAGTACATGTAAAGAACATGTTGGGAAAAGCAGTTTGGGTTCTTCCAGCTTCTGGAAAGGGCAAACCTCTTCGCGGAACTGTTTTTGCCCAGGGACCTGGGTCCACTTGGTGGGTGATGCAGAAAAATGGGGATGTTCAATGTGTACCACAAGGGAATTTGATGTTGGGGAATGCAGTCAGTAAGTCCGTGTGTTTATACATAGATTTGTATGTGCATGTGTTTATATTTTGTGTGTATATATCACAGAATCACAGAATTGCCAGGGTTGGAAGGGACCTCAAGGATCATGAATCTCCAACCCCCCTGCCACATGCAGGGCCACCAATCATCCCACCTAATGCTAGACCAGGCTGCCCAGGGCCCCATCCAATCTGGCCTTGAACACCTCCAGGGATGGGGCATCCACAACCTCTCTGGGCAGCCTGTTCCAGTACCTCACCACTCTCTCAGTAAAGAATTTCCCCCTGACGTCCAACCTATATATATATATAAAGCATGATGTAGTGATGTGGAATAAGGTGTTGAATGTCATAGTTTTATGATTTTTGGTTATCAGTATTGCACATCATAACATCATGTAATGCACTGGGGGTTTGACTGTGGATGCTCAAGTTCCGGGTGCCTGTCTGGAGGAGAAGAACAACTACATTCCCCAGGGGGCTTTGCGGTCAGCAAGGAGATGTAACTCCCGGCAGGGTCACTTCATGTTCTCTTTTTCGCCTGCTCTTCTCCGTCTGCTCGTCTCCGTCTCCTTTTCTTCATCGGCTCAACTGGACTGCACTTCTCACCTCAGTGTTGTGGTGAGACCTATCCACCTTTCGCACACACTCCCTCTCTCTCATTATATTTTGCTGATACTATATTTAGTAAATTAGTTTGTTTCACCTCAGATCGTTGCCGCTGTTTTCAATTATTTTGGGTCCCCTGTTTCCCTTTTCCGGAGGCGCGGATCTGCAGATCCCTCCGCCCTGCTAGTCACGGAACCGGGCCAAACCAGCCCGTAAACCCTTGACACTTCTTCATATCTTCTCCATGGTCACATAGGTAATGCCACAAGGCCATACGCGTTGTAGAATTACTGTTGTCAATTGCTCGTGTAGGAGGATGTCTTCTTTTAATCACTGAGACGTTGGATGATGCAGCTTGGGAGGAAATCAAGTTCATCTGACCCTCCAGTGGGCTGTTTTGGGAATCCTGGTCCCCATCAGATATATCTGTTACCACCATGGATCCATCAACATTAAGCACAGTATACAGTTCGTCTATCATATCTTCTTGATTGTTCTCCGTTCTGTCCAGTTTTTCAGTTACTTTTGCAATGGCTGAAACACAAGCTTGTAGAGGGTTTATATATACCTCAAAGACTTGATGTTTGTTAATCAGTTCATTTATAAGGGGTCTTCTTTCCCCTCTGCCATACATTCTTGTAAGTGTACTGGCGTACCTTTCTGGTGCAGTTCTTGCAAATATATGCAACGTATTTGGTGTACACCTGACTATCTTAGGATCATGTTCTTGATCTGGATCATTAGGAATGAATGCACAAACATGTAACATTTCTACTACGGCATATTCTCTCAAATAACGGATGCCTTTTTCTGCAGTGTCTGATGCACGGACTCAGATGTGAATGATTCAAATCATTTATTACAAGTTCTCACATCACTTATATACCTTCACAAGTTTTCTTTTTCTAGCTTTGCCATCTACCCCTACAACTTTCCCATCCACCTTTACATGTCAACAGAGCATTCTACAAAACACTCTTCAACCGTTCATGCAGGAGCTTATCCAATCAGAGCCATGAGATGTTCTTTCTTCTTCTAGAGGTGTCCTTGGTTCTCATGCTGTTTATCTTGCTCCACAGCTGCTGCTCTGAACTGCTTTTGTTGTATTCCCACAATTCCCCCTTTTTTCATTATTCACGATCTACTACCATACTATAAAATAATAACACTAATTATGTTTATAACATAATCATTATAACTCAATCAAGACCTCGATTGACGATACTGTAAGTGTGAGAAAGGAGACAAGGCAAACATAGTTTCATGACAAGAAATACTGTTAACCTAAAAAGAACAAATACGTGTTTGGTCTGCAACTCAAGTTTTCTGCAACCTGGAAATAAATCCCCGAGGGCTCCATTCTGTGTTAATCTCTAACTGGTTAGAAAGAGGTCTTCAACTTTTATATATTTTGATATATTGATTTTGAAAAATCACTAAGATTTGTACAACAGATGCTTTTAGAGTGCTCATGATCATGTCTTTGGGCTAATAGAGAATTAATAGTCGGGCAACTGTTGCATGCCAGATAGAACTAGGGGCATTATTACTTACTGACCCTCGAGAACCAGAAACCCGCAGAAAAAGAGAGAGAAAGAACATGGTGGTGGTGAATGCGATAGGCAGTGCCAGCAAGGTGTCCCCTGCTTCAAGGTGCACTTTTCCTCTCTCACCCATCACAGATTCTCTCTCATTTTTATTCTTCTGAGGGTCCAAAAGGTATTTTTCATTTGTACGCTGCATCCGCATGGCCAGTGCATGATACAGAGTCCAAGTGGAACACCTGCTTGCAAAACATAATAAACTATCAAGGTTAGCTCTCTTAGCGTGTGCCTTTGCGGGAGTGGGATTGTGGAACTCAGTGACGACTCGATACGAGTTAACAGCTAAGTCCAACTTTAATGAGTTAACGCAGCAGTATATACGCCAACAAGTACCGTTGGCTGCGTACGATTGGTTATACAAGTCCACGCGTAACCTATCACCGTGCGTATCCTATCACCGGGCGGAACCTGTCACTGTGACAACGCGGAATTCCCCGGAACCACCTATTTTTTCCTGCCAACCTCCTCATTGGACACAACTCAGCAACCACTTGTTTATCTTGAATCCTCACAAAGTCACCATGTCCTTAACATTCCCAAGGTGGCCCCACTCCCCAAGCCACCCCTCCACATGCCTTTGTCTCAGGTGCTGCGTGGTCATATTTTAAAAATCTTGATTAGTGGGTTGAAAGAGAGTTAATCATTCTGTAATACAGGGTTATCCCTTTGCCTGGGATTCCTTTCCAGGTTTTGTCTTTGCAAATCAAGAAAAGGGTAATTGATAGGCTGATAGCATCATAACCGAGCATTACTAATACATTAGAAGAGCTATTCCCGTAGATTCCAGCATTGCTAATATTAAATCCTGTTTAATTCACATTCAATCTACTACTAAAATAAAAGAAGCACACAACAACCTAGATAACGCCTAATAACTCTAATTCTTGAGACTTTATTGATAATGTGGGAAAATCACCCACTATATCATACCACTACTACTGCTGCTATTTGCAATATAACAAGTTACAAAGCAATACCAATAAATAAGAAGCACACAATCCCAGTCATTATAAAGGCTGGATGCTATTTTCTGCCTTGAGGCGAGGCCGAACGTATCGTGCTGGAACCCACGTAGGGCCAGTCCCTGTGGAAACACAAGCATATCCACGACCCCAAGTTATCAGTGGTAAGGGACCTTCCCAATGCCCTGTGGCCATATTCCGAACATTGACCATTGGCCATTCCTTGAGCATTGGGGAGGCCTCAAAATGACAATCCACACGAGTTGTATCTGTATGATCACGATTCAAAAAATTCAGCACAAGCAAAGCCTTACATAATCTTTCTTGTGGTGTGTCTCCCGTATTCCCCCTTTTTTGTTTATTAAGAATAGATTTCAATGTAAGATGAGTATGCTCAATGATAGCTTGTCCAGTGGGAGAATGAGGAATGCCTGTATTATGTCTAACCCCCCATTCTTGGAGGAAAGTTTGTGGGGCTTTACAAGTATATGCAGGTCCCTTATTGTCTTTAACCAAGTTACACGCAGGCTGCAGAGATGCAGCAACAGGAAATGTAGGTGGGGCGGAGGAAGGCAGTGGCGCGGCAAGTGTTGGGGGTGGAGCGGAGGGCGAGAGCGTGATGAGCGTCGTGGGCAGAACCGAAGGCGGGAGCGGTGCGATGAGTGACGGGGGCGGAGCCGAAGGCGGGAGTGGGATGAGCACCGGGGGTGGTGCTGAGGGCAACAGCGAGGTGGGGGTTTGCAATTTCTCTTCTCCGTGAACAGGGGTGGAGTTGGAGCCACAGATCGAATACAGACCAGGGCTGCTTTCTGCACTGGGTGGCAGCAGCGGGGGTGGGAGGGAGGGCTATGGGGAATAGTCGGAAGAAATTCTTCCTTGTCGAATTTGTTTAAGCCCTTCCATGATTTGTTGCCAAACAGGTAAAAGTATAGCAGCCATTCTGTCTTTAGTAATAGAAGCCTCCCAGAGTTTTGCACCAGTTTTGTCCCAAAGCTCTCCATCAGAAGAGAATCCAGTTTTTGGAAATTCAGGGACATTTTTGCTTGTCCATTTGAGAAAAGTAGCTAATGCTGAGGTAGATACAGGCTGATTCCGAAACGTTAAAACTAACTGTAATGCTGCAAGCTTTACTTTCTGCTCCTTCGTTAGCGAACTCCCCATTCTTCCCGACTGGTGTGCTGTTATGTCTCTACCGCGTCCTGAGAGTCCAGAGACTTCCCCACATTTGGCGCCCGAACAGGGACACTTCGTGGGACAATTCGGGGAAGTGGACAACGGCAGGACGGTCGCGACCGAGGTTGGCACCGTGTTGCGGTAGCTGGATTAGGCGCCGACGTAAGTGTTGCGGTTAGCTGAAAGCGGGGTCGCGACCCGCCCTCTGTATCCACGATGGAGTGGGAAGCAGCGGAGAAACTGCTGTTAAATATTCTCTCTAAGAGAGGGGAGCAGTCATCTCCTAAAGGCATGACCGAGACCCTGGTGCATTGGGCTCAGAAGGGACATTTGTCAGAAGTGGCGCTGATATTCAGCGTTGACGAATGGTGTGATATTGGGGACTGCATGTGGGAATCAGTCATTAATGGTGGAAAGGAAGAAAAACTATTGCGGCCCCTTGACCCCTTGTGGAGGTCTATTATTAACTCTTTGAAAGCTATGCAGGCCGAGCGACAGGCAGCCGCTGCAGCTATGCAGGCACTGGCCGGTACAACAACTAATTTGGCTTCAGAGTTTGAAGTGCCTGTTTGGGGTATCACACAGCCTGTGTGTTCCTCGGCGGGTCAAGTAAAAGCATTGGTAGGGGCTGCAGCTCCTGATCTTTCAAATGACACTGCTACTGAGTCATCTGCAGTATTGCAGCAGGAAAAAGGGGCTATATCTGACATCACCCCTGATGGACACTGCCAGGAGCAGCCTCCTGCAGAATCAGAGAGCGTCGATGAGGGTGAGGGATTAGAAAAACTGGATTGCAAGGTTAAAATATTAACAGAGCGATTATGTAATCTGGAAATCTGTATGTGGCAAAAAAGAGATATGGGGCCTGACCGAGGCTCTCAACTAGTGCCTTCTACGGGTCCTGACCTACCGATAGTGCCTTTTGCTCCACCGACTCATCTGGCAGCGCTGCCTGACTGAACTACAGAGAGCTTGTTTCGCGCGCGCCCGCACCGTTCTGCAGGACAGGGGGTGAGCGGTCGGGAACTGTGGGGAGTTCACTGGCGAGGGAGCAGCCGGTAAATCTTGCAGCATTACAGTTAGTTAACGTTTCAGAATCAGCCTGTATTTACCTTAGCATTAGTTACTTTTCTCAAATGGTTAAGCAAAAATGTCCCTGAATTTCCAAAAACTGGATTCCCTTTCTATGGAGAGTTTTGGGGCAAAATTGGTGCAAAACTCCGGGAGGTTTTTATTACTATGACAGCACGGCTGCTAAACTTTTATCTGTTTGGAACCAAATAATGGAAGGGCTTAAACAAATTCGACAAGGAAGAATTTCTTCTGACTATTCCCCATCGCCCTCTCTCCCACCCCCGCCACTACCCCTCGGTGCAGAAAGCAGTGCTGGTCCGGATTCGATCCGCAGCTCCGACCCCACCCCTGACCGCGGGGAAGAGAAATCGCGACCCTCCCCCCCCCCATCGCTGCTGCCCTTGGCTTTGCCCCTGGCGCTCATCCCACTCCCGCCTTCGGCTCCGCCCCAGACACTGGCGCCGCTCCCACCCTCCGCCCCACCCCCATTGCTCGGCGTGACGCTGCTTTCCTCCGCCCCGCCTACGTGCCCTCATGCTGCGTCTCTGCAGCCTGCGTGTAACTTAGAGCCAATAACGGACCTGCTTATATTTCTAAAGGCATTCGAACTTTCCTCCAAGAATAGGGTGTTAGATATATTACAAGCATTCCTCATTCTCCCACTGGACAAGCTATCATTGATCATACTCATCTAACATTGAAATCCATTCTTAATAAACAAAAAAGGGGGAATACGGGAGACACACCACAAGAAAGACTTTAAGTGTTTTGCTTTCTCTGTGCCATCTGTCAATAAAGCGGAGCCAGCGTCTCAGTATGAATGGGTTGTACTGCCTCAAGGCATGAAGAATTCTCCGACTATGTGTTAGCTATTCGTAGCCACACCTTGCAACCTATTTGTAAAGCAAACCCTCATATGATCATTTATTATTGCATGGATGGCATACTGTGCTGTCAGGAACAGCCTTTTGATAATAGCTGGGAAATGCAATTAATCTCCCATCTCTCTCAATTTGGCCTTACGGTGGCACCGGAGAAAGTGCAACGCACCTTTCCTATGTTATATCTGGGTTGGAAATTATCAGATGCTATGATATACCCTCAGACTGTAGAATTGAAAATTGACACTTCCACACTCACCGACTTACTGTCAACGGTTTACGGGCTGGTTCGTTGACACTTCTTCATATCTTCTCCATGGTCACATAGGTAATGCCACAAGGCCATACGCGTTGTAGAATTACTGTTGTCAATTGCTCGTGTAGGAGGATGTCTTCTTTTAATCACTGAGACGTTGGATGATGCAGCTTGGGAGGAAATCAAGTTCATCTGACCCTCCAGTGGGCTGTTTTGGGAATCCTGGTCCCCATCAGATATATCTGTTACCACCATGGATCCATCAACATTAAGCACAGTATACAGTTCGTCTATCATATCTTCTTGATTGTTCTCCGTTCTGTCCAGTTTTTCAGTTACTTTTGCAATGGCTGAAACACAAGCTTGTAGAGGGTTTATATATACCTCAAAGACTTGATGTTTGTTAATCAGTTCATTTATAAGGGATCTTCTTTCCCCTCTGCCATACATTCTTGTAAGTGTACTGGCGTACCTTTCTGGTGCAGTTCTTGCAAATATATGCAACATATTTGGTGTACACCTGACTATCTTAGGATCATGTTCTTGATCTGGATCATCAGGAATGAATGCACAAACATGTAACATTTCTACTACGGCATATTCTCTCAAATAACAGATGCCTTTTTCTGCAGTGTCTGATGCACGGACTCAGATGTGAATGATTCAAATCATTTATTACAAGTTCTCACATCACTTATATACCTTCACAAGTTTTCTTTTTCTAGCTTTCCCATCCACCCCTACAACTTTCCCATCCACCTTTACATGTCAACAGAGCATTCTACAAAACACTCTTCAACCGTTCACACAGGCGCTTATCCAATCAGAGCCATGAGATGTTCTTTCTTCTTCTAGAGGTGTCCTTGGTTCTCATGCTGTTTATCTTGCTCCACAGCTTCTGCTCTGAACAGCTTTTCTTGTATTCCCACATTTTTCCATAGCAGTCCATTTATTTTTCTCAGGCATGAGATTGCCTTTGAAGGGGTATTTTTCTTTACGGCTAACAGCATCCGCTTCCAGAGAGGGAAGGCCTCATTCTGGCATGTACTAATACCTCTGTCAATGGCAGAGTCCCTGGCAATGCACCCAGTTGGCGAGCTTCTCTACTATCTTGCAACACACTGTTGGCCCCATTGTCCCAACATCGAAGTAACCAGGTGAGAATAGGCTCAATTGGGTGGCATGACAAGTCATTTCTCAGATCTCAAATTTCACTTATTTTCAGAGATCTCGTGTTGATGGTGACGATGTCTCGCTCACCTCCTACTCTTGGAGGACTCGTTACCCTCCTAGGTGTTGGTGATCGTGATCTTACTGAGGGTGTCAGCCCTCTCTCTGGATCCCCTGGATCTCAGAGCCACTCCTCTGGACCTCTTTCCTCCTCCTCTCTTATAGTGTCTTCTTCCACTAATTTCTCCTCCTCCTCTTTCTTCCATTCTAAATGAGGTGATACTTGCTTCATTTTTTGTCCTCTTACAGGGGCAAGTGACATTGATCCTGGTGCCTCCTGTGGTTGATCAAGTTGGTCAGTTTCGATGCTCTCATGCTTCAGCTCAGCTCGGAGTATGTCTGTCATGGTTTTGTGATTTTTGGTTTTCGGTATTCCATATCATAACATCATGTGGGGCACTGGGAGTTTAACTGTTAATGCTCAAGCTCTGGGTACCTGCCTGGAAGAGAAGAACTACATTCCCCAGGAGACTTTGTGGTCACACAGAGGAGGTATAACTCCTGGCAAGGTCACCTGATGCGCTCTTCTTCGCCTGCCCTTCTTCGTCGGCTCTCCTCCCGTCTCCCTGCTGCTCAACTGGACTGCGCATCTCACCTCAGCGTTGTGGTGAGGCCTATCCACCTTTCGGACATTCTTTCTCTCATTATATTTGATTTATTAGCTTCAATTTTAATTATATTGTATTATAGTGTGTTATTTTGCATTCCGATAATATATTTAGTAAATTAGTTTGTTTCTCCTCAGATCGTTGCCGCTGTTTTTAAATATTCTGGGGTCCCCTGTTTTCCTTTTTCCAGAGGCGCGGATCTGCAGATCCCTCCGCCCCGCTAGTCACGGAACCGGGACGAACCAGCCCGTAAACCGTTTGACAATGTCTTTTTCAGTTAGGAGGTCTCATTGAGATTGAAGTTTGACTCATTTGGTTTGGAGACTGTTTTGTTTGGATTGAAGGGAGTCTCACTCAGTTTGGAGCATTGCTCTGTGATTGGTAGGTGTCTCGCTAGGATTGGAAGCTGTCACATTCACATTGGATGTCTTTTCTCTCGGATTGGAGATTTTCTCTCTTGCACTGGAGACTTTCCTTCTCAGCTTGGAGACTCTCGCTCATTCTGGAGATTCTGTTTCTCAGCAAGAAAACTCTCTTACTGGACCTGGAGATTCTGTTCCTCATCAAGAAAACTCTTTCTGGACCTGGAGATTCTCCCTCTCAGCTCAGAGACTCTCTTTCAGTGCAAAGACTTTCCCTTTCAACTTGGAGACAATCCCTTTCATCTCAGAGGCCGTCTCTTTCAGTTTCGGTGACACTCTCCCTCTCTGGGATAGTATTGAATAAGGCCCAATAAGCATCAGCCAGGCCCAAAATAATTTCTGCCCCCTCAGATCTGCCTGAACCGCAACATTCCTGTCTCAAATATCTGCTTAGGCTCTCAGAATCTTGCAGGTGTTCAGGAGTAAAGTTCCATGACACTGGGGATGTCCATGTGAGAGGTAGATTGCGTTTTTGCAGTGGAAGTTTCCAGTATTTCTGTATGCAGTGTAGGATAAGTTGCCTTTCACAAAGTAAAATCCTGAACAGAGTCAAGTTGAGACTGGAACGTTCTGACCTGGGTAGAATTGGCATAGGCACTAGGTAAGGTAATTACATAGGGTAGGGGAGCATCCGGTGCAGGACAGAATGAGTGTGCTAATTTTTGAGAATATTGTCCTCCTGTCACCATAAAAAGTATAGAACATACCTAAAAACAATGGGTTAGTAACAGACATTGTATGGAAATGTAAGGTAGCAACAGTGTTGGAAGATTGTGAGCCTGAGACACCCAACCAATGAGTGCTGGGAGAGGTATTACCTGCGTCAGACCCAGGGTATATAACGGAATGGATTTCACTGACTAGTTGCACAATTTCTCCCTTGTCAGTAGGGGCTGTGCGTCCATTATTGCAATAATGAATACATTGATCTTCACAGAGATCTTTCCCTGATTAGAAATTTTTGATTTTGAGCGTGTTTCTCACATCCATCTCTCTGAAGTCTCTCCCAAGTCCCTCCACACTTCCTGCCATTCAGTATTCTCTGGCTTTGGGGAAGGCTTCCTCAAAAAATTAAAGATACAGATAGTGATGAGGAGTACATTCAGGGAGACTGACAGGATGATCATACAAGCATTCAAAAAATGCATAAAGGATTCAAGGGAGAGACAGACTGGGAGATTGTTTAAAAATTACAAGTTCTGTAGAATTAGCAGCTCCCTTTGGAAACAGTTCTAAAAGAAAGCAGAATCATTTTTTTCCTCTTTACAGAAGCAAGCTAGCAGTGCCCAAAAGTTTACAAATATCCCAGAATATTGGCAGTCTGTCTGGACTTTCAAGGTCTTGTTTTCAGTTACAGCATCTGGCAGTACTGATAAGCTTTCTAATGAATCTCTTTGAGAGCAGAAAGAGATTCATTCTAAAAGCTAAAAGTGGCCTATGCCTGCATTCTCCACCAAGAATGTCAACAGTTTACAGGCTGGTTCGGCCTGGTTCCATGACTAGCGGGGCGGGGGAACCCATGGACCCACATCCTGGGAAAGGGAAAAGGAGAAAAAGGTAGGAAGATGGGCCTAAAAACAAAACAGCAGCAACGATCTGAGGAGAAACAAACTAATTTACTAAATAAGATATTGGAATGCAAGATAACACACTATAATACAATATGATACAATATAATTAGAATTGAAACTAATACATCAAATAAAATGAGAGTGTGTGTCCAAAAACCTAAGGCCTTACTCTAATGGTGAAGCGATACGGCTGGGAGCAGAGACAAGCCAGAAGATCAAAAAAGGGAGGTCAAATGATCTATGAACAGTTGTTATCTTTCCCTCTAAGTGGAAACAGTAACAGAACAGCGAACAGTCCTCTGGGGTATGTAGTATGTAGTTCTTCTTTTCTTCTGGGACAGGTACCCGGAACTGGAGCATTAACTCTTTAACTCCCAGTGCACTACATGATGTTATGATGTGGAATATTGATAACCAAAAATCATAAAACCATGACAGGTTAACACAATGGAAGGAAGGGATGTGTTCCTGTTCCAAAGCAGAATTTTCTGGAGCATTGAGCAACTGCTACTACAACTACAAGGTTCAGCAGTGGTGGATGAGCCATAGGCTCAGGGTCTGTACACTCTGCTGTGAGTTGCTGACCTCTAATAGTTTCCGCTCCACTGCCTTTTGTTGTGCGGATTCTCTCCAAAAGACCGTTCACATCATGTATTGAGTACTTGTTAATTGTACCATGGTCTTGCAATCAAGAGGACAAAGTGTAACTTTTCATAACAGAGCTCAACAGATTACTGGTATAGGGGGAGCTGAGCCCAAGTTCAAAAACTGAAAACACAGAGCAGGTGAGAGCCCAATGCTATCTCTGATCCACGTCAGAGTTCCCCTCCTGCCCCACTTTGTAGATCACATGCCAAACTTCATGTGGATTGGGGGGGTGGGGTGCAAGTCTGGTTCTTTCCTCGGGCTCACTAGTTTGGGTTCTAAAGGGTCATTGTCCTCATCATAGCAGTTGTTTACAGTGGTCCCCAATGCTGGTGGAGTGGTGGGCTCTATTGGCACGGTGGATTCCGCATGTTTTTTTGGCGACTCAAAAACAGATCTCCAGGGCCCCAAAAGGTCTTTAGCCACAGGGTCAGAGCACGTAGCTGCATTCCACAGCCTCACTCCTGTTTTGTCCCATGTTTCTGTGTCATAGATCATAGCCTCATTTACTCCTATGTTATGAGAGACCCACACCAGAAGTCGCCTTAAATCAGAGCTTTCCACTTTAGTGTGGTGCTTCTGCAAAATTGTTTTCATTATTTAGAAAACTGCCTTCTTTTCCTTTGTCATGCTTGTTTCCATTGTTCCCAATTGTTCACTTCCGTCCTGCAGAAGTGATTGTGGCTGTACAGCCTGTTTCTGCTTCCTTTCAGCATCCCTGGGTTCTGCTTCCTTTCAGCAGCCCTGATTCCTTGCCACCAGTCAGCTTGATAGCAGATTCTCTCCCAAGGCTGTCCTCTGATACAGGGTCCCTGTTTGGGTGCCATTTGTGGTAATTGAGGTACGGACTCTATTGCTGGTGCACAATGAAGGCCCTTATTGTAGCTGCTTACAATCTTATACCCCCGTAACAACCCCTTGGTCACATGTACTAGCCAGGCGCCTCATGCGTGTTTACATCTAGCACGAGTAGCTGCTGAGCTTGTTTACTCATTTGGAAAGTCTTTTGTTTATAATGTTTTTGTTTTTGTATGGTCCCAAATAGACTGATTTCATTTTTGATTGTGCAAACCCACATACAGAAACATCTTTTGACCCAACACAGTTTTGATGATTATAAGATGTGTTTGAGGCTATTTATATTTGATAAAATTAAAATTGATTCCAGTACAGAAAATGGAAATAATGCAGCAGGTTTTAGAGTTGTGGTTATCATAGAATCCTTAGAGTTGGAAGGGACTTCTGAGGGCCACCTAGTTCAATTCCCCCGTAATGAACAGGGACACCACAGCTAGATCAGGTTGTCCAGGGCCTGATCCAGCCACGCCTTGAAAGTCTCCAGGGACAGGGCATCAACCACATCTCTAGGTAACATGTTCCAGTGCCTCACCACCCTCACTGGAAGAGATTTTTTCCTTCTATCTAGCCTAAATCTACCCTCTTTGAGCTTGAAGCCATTTCCCCATTGTCAGTGGTTTCGGCCAAACCATGGGGTGCGGGGAAGTATGTACCCACACCCAGGGAAGGAGGAAAAGGAAAAGGTAGAGAGATGGGCCTAAAAAAAAAAAAACAGTAGCAATGAACGAAGGGAGAAAACTAATTTACTAAATATGATAGCAACTTGGCTATTGAGATTATGGAACTCAGGGGCAGAAAGTGTTATGGTTAATGTGCCAGAAATATCTAAATTGGCCACCATGAGTGTACACCCTGCCCTTAGGCAGAGATTATACGTGGGCATCCAATACGTCAATGAAAACCATTCTATAATAGACTGGTTAATGGCGACATGCCCTATGGTATGGCCGAATAAATCAGACATACCGTTATATACAGAGTTGTGGTCCTCCATGGAGGACCTACAAAATTATATCCGTGAATTAGGTATAAGAGAAGCAATCTATGAAGATGCATTTGACAGCCCTGATGTGGTTACATTTTCAGCAAGTATAAGAGATTTGATCTTGCAGCAGACCCCTTCCCCTCTATATGGCACTTTAGTCTTTATACTGAACCCCCGGTGGCTTCAGAATCGGTAGTCCAACAGGCTGTCCAACTACTGGCCAATCAGGGAGACACAGAGCATCTGTGGACCAGGCACAATATTTGAATGCTAGAAGAAGCAGAAGTCCTGCTGGTAGTTAAAACTAGGAGGCCAGCTGTATGAACACCTCAATAGGAACCCATACGGGTTTCCTAAAAGCAAATGTTTAACAACCTAATCCGGGCTGGGGTCCAATTTGTTAAAATTGATTGCCAGCCCAATCATGTCCTACTCCAGCTTTAGTAACAGTTAAAGGACAATCAAAAATTTCAAAATTTCCCCCAAAAACCTAGGGTAAGAGCTATAGATAGATTACCAAAGACAATGTGGAACTTAGCAGATTTTGTACTCTCTAGTATGAAAAAGAAGCCTTCTCAGGTGTCTCGGGCCACGATGCCTGAGTCACCACAGACTTAGCCATAGCACAATTTACAGCATGACAAGGGAGCACGCACTGCAGATATGAACAGTAAAAGAAGGGGCAATCTCACGACTCCCAAGCAGTTTTATCTTTCCCTCTGAATGGAAAATGGAAACAGAACAACGTGAAGTCCTCTGGGATTTGTAGTTCTCTTCTGAGAAAGGTATACCTGAAACTACTGACAATCCACGGAACTGGAACATTAACTCTAACTCCCAGTGCACTACATGATGTTATGATGTGCATCATGCGCATGGGAACTGCTGAATCATGGTCTGAACCTCTGATTGATCACCCGAGGCAAGCAATGAGTCAGCCCTGAGAGCACAGGTGAAGGCAATTCACCTGTGCTGCCAGAAGGGGTGGAGCCTGGCTCCACCTCTCCTGGACCCATTTAAGAGCTGACTAGAAGTGGAAAAGTATCTCTTTCTGGAGATCCCTCCTTTGGAGTTTTATAGTGAGCCCAGGACACAGGTAAGCATTCTATCTATTTTCTTTTGTATAATAACCTGCTTAGCTGAACTCTCTAGTATGTTCCCTAATTATAACATCTGTACATTCATTGATTATACACTTGGTGAGGCAGGCCAAATATACTAAAATTTATATCATGTCCTTGTTATGAAATTTCTACAAATGGGTTGGGGGGAGAACATCACCCCCTTAAATAAAATAAACCCCTGACAGATCCCAGGGTTTCTGGGTTCTCCTTATTATTAATTAGCAACTGCATTTGATAAATGGGGTCCCCTGGGTACTATGGGGAATACTTCCCCATTCCGTGTAATGGAATACTTTCAAGGATTAGACAAAAACATCCTAACTACTAAAGAAAGGCAGTTAGCTGCCTCTACAGTGGCATGGCCACTGTTAAATGCCTTAAATCAAGCTGAGATAAGAGCTGACACCTTAGAAAGAGAAAAT
Source organism: Lophura swinhoii (assembly GCA_030408155.1). NCBI lineage: Eukaryota > Metazoa > Chordata > Aves > Galliformes > Phasianidae > Lophura > Lophura swinhoii. The sequence goes on along the minus strand of CM059492.1, from coordinate 4,125,115 downwards.
CAGCTATTAAAAGATCGCATTGAAAAACTGAAACAGGAACTTAATTTATTAATGGGAAAAAGACCAATTTTACATTCTCTGATGGGTCAGGTCTGCAATATTTCAGTAGATAATAACCACACCTCTGATGTAACGGACCTGGTTGAACAGGAAAAAAAAACTCTAAGTCAGATTTAGAAGTTCCGCTTATGATGGATTCCTTGAAACTGCATCCTATTATAACCCAAAAAACAAAGAAAGTACAAGATAGATCGACAGGGGTGCCCCCTGACGAATGGCCCCCTGCCTGAATGTCAACGGTTTACGGGCTGGTTCGGCCCGGTTCCGTGACTAGCGGGGCGGAGGGATCCGCAGATCCGCGCCTCCGGAAAAAAGGGAACAGGGGACCCCAAAATAATTAAAAACAGCGGCAACGATCTGAGGAGAAACCAACTAATTTACTTAATATAGTATCGGAATGCAAGAAAACACACTATAATACAATATAATTAAAATTGAAGCTAATAAATCAAATATAATGAGAGAGAGAATGTCCGAAAGGTGGGTAGGCCTCACCACAACGCGGAGGGCTGAGGTGAGATGTGCAGTCTAGTTGAGCAGCAGGGAGAAAAAAGGAGGAGAGCCGACGAAGAGCAGGCAAAAGAAGAGTGCATCAGGTGACCTTGCCAGGAGTTGTATCTCGAGACTCTCTGTGAACGCAAAGTCCCCTGGGGAATGTAGTTGTTGTTCTCTTCCAGGCAGGTACCCAGAGCTTGAGCATTAACAGTTAAACTCCCAGTGCCCCACATGATGTTATGATGTGGAATACCGAAAACCAAAAGTCACAAAACCATGACATTCCACCCCTTATTCCATATCACTACATCATGCTTAACATATACAAACAAAATATAATTACCAAACATTAAACATGCACACACACAAACCTATATATATATATACATGGAATTACTGACTGCACTCCCCCAACATCAAATTCCCTTGTGGTACACATTGAACATCCCCGTTTTTCTGCATCACCCACCAAGTGGACCCAGGTCCCTGGGCAAAAACGGTTCCACGAAGACGTTTGCCCTTCCCAGAAGCTGGAAAGACCCAAACCGCTTTTCCCAGCATGTTCTTTACATGTACTACAGGGACCTTATCTCCCTTGACAGAATGTAGGGAGCTAGCAGGACCATCACGATTGATCGATCCTCTAGTATTGACCAACCAGGTGGCTTCTGCCAAATGCTTCTCCCAATGCTTAAATGTTCTGCCACCCATTGCTTTCAACATGGTTTTTAACAACCCATTGTAGCGTTCAATTTTACCAGAGGCTGGTGCATGATAGGGGATATGATAAATCCACTCAATGCCATGATCTTTGGCCCAAGTATTCACAAGAGAATTTTTGAAATGAGTCCCATTATCTGACTCAATTCTTTCTGGGGTGCCATGTCGCCACAGGATGTGTTTCTCGAGACCCAATATGGTGTTTCGGGCGGTAGCATGGCGTACTGCATATGTTTCAAGCCACCCAGTGGTTGCCTCTACCATAGTAAGCACGTAATGCTTACCGCTGCGAGATCGTGGCAAGGTGATATAATCAAACTGCCATCGCCCTTCCCCCCCAGAGTGGTTTCATCCTCTTGGCTTGTTTGATTGTGGCGCATGTGTCACAGTCATGAATAACCTGTGCAATAGCATCCATAGTTAAGTCCACCCCTCGGTCTCTAGCCCATTTGTATGTTGCATCTCTTCCTTGATGACCGGAGGTCTCATGGGCCCACCGAGCTAGAAATAATTCACCCTTGCTCTGCCAATCCAGGTCTACTTGAGCCACCTCGATTTTGGCAGCTTGATCTACCTGATGGTTATTTTTCTGTTCTTCAGTAGCCCGACTCTTGGGCACATGAGCATCTACATGACGCACCTTTACAACAATATTCTTTATTCGGGCAGCAATATCTTTCCACAGTTCAGCAGCCCAAATAGGTTTACCCCTTCTTTGCCAGTTGTTCTGTTCCCACTGCTGTAACCACCCCCATAGAGCATTTGCCACCATCCATGAGTCAGTATAAAGATAAAGCATTGGCCACCTCTCCCGTTCAGCAACATCTAAGGCCAGTTGGACAGCCTTCACCTCTGCAAATTGGCTTGATTCTCCTTTCCCTTCAGTGGCCTCTGCAACTCATCGTGTGGGGCTCCACACAGCAGCTTTCCATCTGCGATGCTTCCCCACAATACGACACGATCCATCAGTGAACAGGGCATATGTCTTTTCAGTTTCTGGTAGTTCATTGTATGGTGGGGCCTCTTTAGCACGTGACACCTCTTCTGCTGGCGGTGTTCCAAACTTTTTGCCTTCAGGCCAGTCCATGATCACCTCTAGGATCCCTGGACGGCTGAGGTTCCCCATCCGCGCTCGTTGCGTAATCAATGCAATCCACTTACTCCAAGTGGCATCAGTAGCATGATGGGTGGAAGGAACCTTTCCCTTGAACATCCAGTTCAGCACTGGCAGTCGAGGTGCCAGAAGGAGCTGTGTTTCAGTGCCAATTACTTCAGAAGCAGCCCGAACCCCCTCATACGCGGCTAAGATCTCCTTTTCAGTTGGAGTGTAGCCCTCTTCTGACCCCCTGTAGGCCCGACTCCAGAATCCCAGGGGTCGGCCTCGGGTCTCTCCTGAGGCTCTTTGCCACAAACTCCAAGTGGGACCTTTCTCTCCAGCAGCAGTGTAGAGGATGTTCTTTACATCCTGCTCCATCCGTACTGGCCCCAGGCCCACGGCACGGGCTATCTCTTGCTTAATCTGCTCAAAAGCCTGCTGCTGCTCAGGACCCCATGTAAACTCATTCTTCATTTGCGTCACATGATACACGGGGCTTACAATGAGGCTGTAGTTTGGAACATGCATTCTCCAAAAACCCACTACGCCCAGAAACGATTGTGTCTCTTTCTTATTAGTGGGTGGAGACATGGCAGTGATTTTGTCGATCACATCTGTCGGGATGTGACGACGTCCATCTTGCCACTTTATTTCTAGGAACTGAATTTCCTGGGCAGGTCCTTTCACTTTGCTTCGCTTAATAGCGAAACCAGCACACAGAAGGATCTGGATTATTTGCTCTCCTTTCTCAAAAACTTCCTTTGCTGTGTCGCCCCACACAATGATGTCATCAATATACTGTAAGTGCTCAGGAGCAACGCCCTGTTCCAGTGCAGCTTGGATCAACCCATGGCAAATGGTTGGGCTATGTTTCCACCCCTGGGGCAAACGATTCCAGGTATACTGAATGCCCCTCCAGATGAAAGCAAACTGTAGCCTACATTCTTTGGCCAAAGGAATGGAGAAGAAGGCATTAGCAATGTCAATGGTGGCATACCATTTGGCTGCTTTTGACTCTAGTCCATACTGGAGTTCTAACATGTCCGGCACAGCAGCACTCAGTGGGGGTGTGACTTCATTCAGGCCACGGTAATCCACCGTCAGCCTCCATTCTCCACTGGCTTTACGCACTGGCCATATGGGGCTGTTAAAAGGTGAGTGAGTTTTGCTGATTACTCCCTGACTCTCTAGTTGACGAATCAACTTATGAATGGGGAGCAAGGAATCCCTGTTGGTGCGGTACTGCCGCCTATGCACCGTTTTTGTAGCAATCGGTACCTGTTGCTCTTTCACTCGTAGCAACCCCACAACAGACGGATCTTCTGACAGGCCAGGCAAAACAGACAACTGCTTAACACCTTCTGTGTCTACAGCAGCTATTCCAAAGGCCCATCGATACCCTTTGGGATCCTTAAAGTATCCCCTTCTGAGGTAATCAATACCAAGTATACATGGAGCCCCTGGGCCAGTCGCAATAGGGTGCTTTTGCCAGTCTTTACCAGTGAGGCTGATTTCGGCCTCCAACATAGTCAGCTCTTGGGAACCCCCAGTCACCCCATGAATATAAATTGATGTTGTCCCTTGGTGACTCGAGGGCATTAGAGTGCACTGAGCACCAGTGTCCACCAGGGCCTTATATTTCTGTGGTTCTGATGTGCCAGGCCATCTAACCCACACAGTCCAATATACTCTGTTATCCCTTTCCCCCCCTGGCTGGGGGCAGGGCCCCTCTATTTGTTACCTCCGTTGTCTGCAGCAACTGGAGCAATCACCTTTTTGGAGAAGTTCACCTTGGTGGTTGATTTGTCTTGTAATTCTTTTACCCGTGCTTGAAGTGCAGGAGTAGGTTGTTTATGCCACTTCTTCATATCTTCTCCATGGTCACGTAGGTAATGCCACAAGGCAAAACGTGACGTACTCTTGCTGTTGTCACTTGCTCGAGCAGAAGGACGTCTTCTTTTGATAGCTGAGACATTGGTTGACACTGGCTGGGAGGAAACCAAGTTGATCAGGCCCTCCAGTAGGCTGTTCTGGGAATTCTGGTCCCCATTGGATGTATCTGTTACCACCGTGGATCCATCAGCATTAGGCACGGTTGACAATTTGTCTATTATATCTTCTTGTTTGTTTTCTATTCTGTTCAGCTTTTCAGCTACTTTTACGATGGCTGAAACACAAGCTCGCAGAGGGCTTAAATGTAACTCAAAGTCTTGAAGTTTATTAATCAGTTCATTTATGAGGGGTCTTCTTTCCCCTCTGCCATACATTGCTGCAAATGTACAGGCGTACCTTTCTGGTGCAGTCTTTGTGAATGTACGCCACATGTTTGGTGTACACCTGACTCTCTCAGGATCATGCTCTTGATCTGGCTCATCAGGAATGAAATCGGGGCTATGTAGCGTTTCCACCACAGCATATTCTCTCAAATAACGGATGCCTTTTTCTATATCAGTCCATTTCTTTTTCTCAGGCATCAGATCGTCTCTGAAGGGGTATCTTTCTTTTACAGCTAACAGCATCCGCTTCCAGAGGGTGAAGGCCTGGTTCTGGCATGTACTAATGCCTCTGTCAATGGCTGAGTCCCTAGCAATGCCACCCAGCTGGCGAGCTTCTCTACTATCTAGCCACACACTGTTGGCCCCATTGTCCCAACAACGAAGTAACCAAGTGGCAATAGGCTCATTTGGGTGACGTGAAAAGTCTTTTCTCAGACTTCGAATTTCATTCATTTTCAGAGATCGATCAACAATGGTAACAATATCTTGCTCACCTCTTACTCTTTCAGGACTCCTTGTTGCCCTTATAGGCGTTGGTGACCGCGGTCTTACTGAAGGTCCCTCTCCTGGACTCGGGGGTGCTTCCCCTGGATCTCGGAGCCACTCCTCTGGACCTCTTTGCTCCTCTTTCTTCTCTTCTAGCTGAGTCGAGATTCGTTTCATTTTCCATCCTCTCACAGGGGCAACTGATATCAATTGTGGTGCCTCCTGTGGTTGATCAGGTTGGTCAGTTCCAATGCTCTCACCCTCCAGCTCGGCTTGGACTCTGTCTTTTTCAATCATGAGAGCATTTAGTTCAGATTGAAGGGTGTCTCGCTCAGTTTGGACAGTGTCCCGTTCAGATTGGAGAGCGTCAAGTTTGGATTGCAGGGAGTCTCTCTCGATTTGGAGGGCATCTCGTTGAGATTGGAGATCCCTTCTCTCAGCTTGAAGATTTTCCCTTTCGGCTTGGAGACTTTCTTTCTCAGTTTGGAGACACTCTTGCCAGGTTTTGAGATTCTCTCCCCTGGCTAGGAGACTCTCAGCTTGGAGATTCTCCCGCTCGGCTCGGAGTCTCTCCTTTTCAGCATGGAGACTCTCGCTCATTTCGTACTGTCTCCCTGAGACTCTCCCTTTCAGCTCTCAGACACTCTCTCTCAATTTCACAAACTCTCCCCCTCTCTGGGATACTATTGAATAAGGCCCGATAAGCATTAGCTATGCCCCAAATCATTTGTGCCTCCTCAGATCTGCCTGAGCCGCAACATTCCTGTCTCAAATACATGTTTAAGCACTCAGGGTCTTTCAGGTGTTCAGGAGTGAAGTTCCATGACACCGAAGATGTCCATCTCTCTAAAGTCTCTCCCAAGCCTCTCCACACTCCCTGCCACTCAGTATTCTCTGGTTTTGGGGAAGGCTTCCTCAAAATATGACAAATACAAATACTGAGTGAAATGATGAGAAGAACATTCAGGGAGATTGACAACGTGATCAGGTGAGCATTCAAAAACTGCATAAAGGATTCAAAGGAGAGACTGGGAGCTTGCTTAAAAATCCCAAGTTCTGTAAAATTAGCAGCTCCCTCTGCAAACAGGTTTAAAAGAGAAAGCAGAATCATTTTTTTTTCCTCTTTCTTTACAAAAACAAGATAGCAGTGCTCAAAGTTTACAAATATCCCAGAATACTGGCAGTCCGCCTAGACTTTCAAGGTCAAGTTCTCAGTGAGCACCTATGAAAAAGATAAACTTTCCCAACAAAACTCTCTGAGAGCAGAGACAGATTCATTCTAAAAACTAAAAAGCAGCTTCTGCCCGCATTCTCCACCAAAAATGTCAACGGTTTACGGGCTGGTTCGGCCCGGTTCCGTGACTAGCGGGGCGGAGGGATCCGCAGATCCGCGCCTCCGGAAAAAGGGAACAGGGGACCCCAAAATAATTAGAAACAGCGGCAACGATCTGAGGAGAAACAAACTAATTTACTGAATATATTATCAGAATGCAAGATAACACACTATAATACAATATAATTAAAATTGAAGCTAATAAATCAAATATAATGAGAGAGAGAGAATGTCCGAAAGGTGGGTAGGCCTCACCACAACGCGGAGGGCTGAGGTGAGATGCGCAGTCCAGTTGAGCAGCCGGGAGAAAAAAGGAGGAGAGCCGACGAAGAGCAGGCAAAAGAAGAGCGCATCAGGTGACCTTGCCAGGAGTTGTATCTCGAGACTCTCTGTGACCGCAAAGTTCCCTGGGGAATGTAGTTCTTCTTCTCTTCCAGGCAGGTACCCAGAGCTTGAGCATTAACAGTTAAACTCCCAGTGCCCCACATGATGTTATGATGTGGAATACCGAAAACCAAAAGTCACAAAACCATGACACCGAACACATTTACACATAATGGCTAGACTGTACACAACAACAGAACTAATGGATATGGTGCAGCGATTTTAGCAGAGGCTGAAAGAGAGTGTACCCACGTGGTTACTTAGATTATGGGATTCAGAGGTGGAAGGCGTCGTGGTTAACGGGCCAGAAGTATCAGAACTGGCCACTATGATGGTGCACCCTGCCCTCAGGCAGAGACTATATGCTGCTGTTCAGTATAACAATGAGAACCATTCGATAATAGTCTGGTTAATGGCAGCATGCCGCATGGTTTGGCTGGACAAATCAGATATTCCATTAAACACAGGATTATGGTCCTCCATGGAGGACCTTTAAAATTATATTCGTGATCTGGGCATAAGAGAAGCGATATATGAGGACTCATTTGAAAGCCCAGATATGGTAAAGTTTTTTGCAGGTATGTGAGATTTAATCTTACAGCAGGTCCCTTCTCACCTATATGGGACCTTAGTTTCCATATTAAACTCCCTGGTGGCCTTGGAGGCTGTGATTCAACAGGCTGCCTAGTTAGTAGCTGATTTGGGGGAGACAGAGCGTCTGCGCACTAGGCACAATATTTGAGTAGTAGAAGAAGCAGAGGTGCTTCCAGTAGTTAAAACCAAGAGGCCACCTGTGCGGAATCCTCAGTTGGGGCCCGTAAGGGTCTCGCAAAAACAAATGTTTAAGGACCTTATTTGGGCTGGAGTCCAATTTCGGAAAATCAACCACTAGCCCAATCACATCCTCCTTCAGCTGTGGAGACAGCTGAAGGACAATCAGAAATTCAAAAATTACCCTAAGAAACCAAGGGTAAGAGTTACAGGAAGAGTACCAATGGTGACGTGGAACCTAGAGGATTTCATAATTCTGAATAGAAAAAAGAAGCTCCCTCAGGTGTCTCGGGCTACAATGCCCAAGCCACCTGAAACAAAAGACTTGACTTTGGCTCAGTTCATGGTGTGATGAAGGATGTTAGTCCCCCTAGGGCCTCTAGAGGGGACCAGAGGCCCTATGTAGAGTTGACAATATTCTGGTCCTGGAAAAATGTCCAGAGAGTTATGGCACTTATTGCTATGGGAGCAGAAACGTCAATTACCTATGGAGATACAACCAAATTTGATGGAGACAGAGTGGTGATGGGTGGTTTTGGGGGACAGACTATTCCTGTCACCCAACATGGTTGAAACTGGGGGTTGGGAATCTCCCACCCTGGGAGTATAAGGTGTCTATTGCCCCAGTCCAGGAATACACCCTGGGCATTGTGTCCTAGATTTAGCAAATGTGTTCTTCAGTATCTCAGTTGCTGAGGAATCGCAAGATCAGTTTGCATTTATGTGAGGAGGCAGACAGTAGACCTCTCAGGTCCTGCCACAGGGGTACATGCATTCACCAACATAATGTCATAATCTAGTGACGTGTGACCTAGCTAATTGGAAAAAACCTGATTATGTTAACTTAGATCATTATATTGATGGTCTCCTGCTGACATCCGACTCACTGGAGGCAGGAGGACATGCAGTGGATTCATTAACTGCTCGTTTACAACAGAGGGGATGGGCTATAAATCCCCAAAAGGTGCAAGGTCCAGGCCTGTCCGTAAAATTCCTGGGGGTGGTTTGGTCAGGAAAGACCAAAGTACTCCCCAGTGCTGTCATAGATAAGGTTCAGGTGTTCCTTGTCCCTAAAACACTGAAGCAGCTGCAAGAGTTTCTAGGTATACTGGGTTACTGGTGTTCCTTTATACCTCACCTAGCGCAGCTGCTGAGGCCGCTGTACAGACTCTCAAAAAAGGGGCAGCTATGGGAATTGGGGAAAACAGAACAGGATGCTTTCCAACAGGCAAAACTAGCAGTTAAACAAGCCCAGGCATTGGGTATATTTGATTCTACCCTCCCAGCAAAATTCGACGTTCATGTCACTCAGGATAGCTTTGGCTGGGGCCTGTGGCAATGCCAGAGTTCTGTTTGGGCCCCCATTGGATTCTGTCTGCCTGCGGGATACCTGAAGTCATCAAGAGCAGCCAAGGGACTCATTTTACTGGTGCAATGATGCAACGCTGGGCAGAAGAAATAACATCGAATGGCGATTCCACCTGCCATATAATCCAACAGGTGCAGGCCTCATTGAATGTTATAATGGTATTCTTAAGGCTGCCCTGAAGACAGACTCCCAGTCCCTGCAGGGGTGGACAAAGAGACTGTATGAATCCTTGCGGGACCTGAATGAAAGACCTCAAGATGGCAGACCCAGTGCCCTGAGAATGCTACAGACGACGTGGGCCTCCCCGCTTAGGATCCAAATTAGGGGCACTGATCATCAGGTAAGACCCCAGATTGGTAATGAAAATCATCTTCTGCTCCCTGCCCCTGAGAATTTAGTTCCAGGTACCCATAGAATACAATGGCCTTGGAAGGTGCAGGTAGGACCCAAGTGGTGTGGCCTACTTGCACCTTGGGGGAGATTATTGGAGGTGGGAGGCTCAGTAGTCCCTCTGGCTATCGGTACGTGGCCTACTGATATTGTGGTCAACACTCCGATCTTCATTGCTAAAGGGACCCCCATCATGTCCCTATGGCAGATCAGGACACCTCCTTTGGTGCCTGATATAGTTACGCAGCCGCAGTTATCTGGCCAGAAAGTATGGTACAGGCAGCCGAGGCATGCCCCAGTACAAGCGAATGTGTTGACCCAGGATAGAAATACGGCCTGTATCTTGCCCAGGAGAGAAGACCTTCCCCTCCTGGTACCCCTGAAACATCTGTATTACTCCCTGTACCTCTAGGATCACCGGAAGAAGCGAAATGCCATCTAAGCATTCCAGTGTTGCTATCAGATCATGTGTGACACTCCGTGATGGTCTACATGGAACTGATGGAGCTTAGGATGGACCTGCACCTCATGACTACATGCCTCCAGTAACACCATTGAGCACTAGCCCATAAAAGAACATGAACTTTCACCATTCATCACTTGTCTTAAAACCGTGTCAACAGGCATTGCGATGGGAAAATTGTATAAGCATCGTGATGTCGGATTTCTGCATCAGAGAGGACTCAACCTTTAGTTAACTCAATCATAGGTTCATGCTGTGAAGGGGTGGAGTGTATGGGAACTGCTGAGTCAGGGCCTGAACCTCTGATTGATCACCTGAGGCAAGCAATGAGTCAGCCATGGGAGCACAGGTGAAGGTAATTCACCTGTGCTACTGGAATGGGTAGAGCCTGGCTTCACTTCTCCTAGACCCCATTTAAGGGCTGACTGCCATTGAGGAAGGATCTCTTTCTGGAGATTGCTTTCTTGGAGTTTTTCCTGCAAGCCCAGGACACGGGTAAGCTTTTCCATTCACTTTTCATTATCCCTTTCCTATGTGATAATCTTTCTAGCTATGTGCTCTCTAAAGACCAGCTTAACTTTTCTGTATGCTTGTCGGTTATACAAACTGCCACTTCTGCTTTTCAAGCACTGGTAAAGAATTAAAGGCAGAGCAACTACCAAGGTGAACCCCTCCAAATGGGTGGTCGCTCCAGTTGCTGCAGGACACGGCAAAAGCCATAAGGACCCTGATCATGACTCATGGAAGAAGAATAAAAGAAGTAACAAATAGAGAGGCCCTGCCCCCAAACAGGGGGAGGAAAGGGACAACAAAGCATATTGGAATATGTGAATTAGGTGACCTGGCACATCAGAACCACAGAAAGATAAGGCACTCAAGGATACTAGTGCATGGAGCACTCTAATGCCCGGGAGTCACCAAGGAACAAAATCAGTTTATATGTGCACAGTGACTGGGGGTTCCCAGGAGTTTACTGTGTTGGAGGCTGAAATAAGCCTCACTGGTAAAGACTGGCAAAAGCACCCTACTGTGACTGGCCCAGGGTCTCCATGCATGCTTAATACTGATTACCTCTGAAGAGGATATTTTAAGGATCCCAAGGGGTATCTATGTGCCTTTGGAGTAGCTACTGTAGGCGCAGAAGGTGTTAAGCAGCTGTCTGTTTTGCCTGGCCTGTCAGAAGATCCGTCTGTTGTGGGGTTGCTGCAAGTAAAAGAGCAGCAAGTACCAACTGCCACAAAAACGGTGCACAGATGGCAGTACTGTACCAACAGGGATTCCTTGCTCCCCATTCTTAAGTTGATTTGTCATCTAGAGAATCAGGGAGTGATTGTGGGAGATGGAGAGGTCAGCTTGACCTCGTTGAATGTCGACTCGCTGATAATGAGGTTCTGGAAAGGAGATAGAAGATCTGAATAAACAGGGATGTTTTGTACCTAGGCACAAGATAAACTCTCTTGCTGATTATGAGGACTTGTTATGGAACTTGCTTGCTTTCTAGCCAATGGATCGTTAGTGGAAATGTACTGAGTACGTCTGTTAGAATATGAACAGGCTTGCTTGAGAAGTAGAAGGATCATCATGATCATCACAGCAATAAAGAAATCTTCCTGGCACAAGAACCCTGTGTTGTGTTGCTAACTCACAAGTGATCAGCAAAACTCACCTTTTAACAGCCCCATAGGGCCAGTGTATAAAGCCACCAGAGAATGGAGGCTGGTGGTAGACTACCTCATCTTGAGTGAAGTCACACCCCCACTGAGTGTTGCTCTACCAGACATGCTAGAAATCCAGTATGATCTGGTGTCAAAAGCATGAATTAAGGAAATGAAGTTAAACTTATGCCCCTTCATGGGGTGATGAATGGGCAGCTGCAAATTTGACTTGGCTAAGTCAGGTTATCACTGCTGATAACAGATGCTTTTCTACAGACGTAGAAAACTAGTGTAGACAACGGGTCTCCTGTTCTTCCAAATAACATCATTAGCTCCCCTATCTCTGGAATGTGAGACAATAGACTAAAATGGAAAACCACAAATCAACAAAGAAGCAGCGGATTGGTGAACGGAGTTCTGGCTGATGAGATGACCAAGCAAAGCCAGTCAAGCGTCTTCCATCCTAACCAAATACCAAGAAAATACCACACTGACCTTCATTGGATAGACCACTGAGAGATACGCATGCGTAAAAGAGCTGAGGCTTGGGACGAAGGAGGGATGTGAATCATTTTAGGGACTCACTGTGATAATCCAACCTTTTCTCAGACAACTAATGCATATGAAAGGAGATTGTTGTTTAAGTATGTACCTTTATTACCCTCTGGTATGCGGGCTATGTGGAAATATCCCCCCTGCATCTGGCGTGTGCACAGCACTGATAAAACATACCTGCTTTATAACTACTCTATGGTTATAGAGTTTGATTTTCGCATGTCAAGCAGCCAAGCAGTATGCCACCACTGACATTGCTAATGCCTTCCTCTAACTTCTTCTGGCTGCAGAACGTAGGCCACAATATGCTTTCATCGGGAAAGGCGTTCAGTAGAGAGAGAGAGAGTTCCTGAGACCGAGTCAAACCTGAAAAGCTTGGAACAGCAAGGAAAGCACCCTCCAGCACCCACTGCCAAGCAGTAAGAGACCGCCCTACCCGGAAGGGTCAGATCCCATGACTTCTGTAATGTGTAGGGATAGGTACCTGGAATTGGAGCATTAACACTTCAATTCCAGTACATGATGTTTTGATGTGGAATACTGAAAACCAAAAAACATAAAACCATGACATTCCACCCCTTATTCTACATCACTACATCATGCTTGATATATAAGTATACATGTATACAAACAAACAAAAATGAATAAAACACATCGCACACACACGTCTATACACATATACATAGAATTACTGTCTGCACTCCCCCAGCATAAAGTTTCCCTGTGGTACACATTGAACATCCCCATTTTTTTGCATTACCCACCAAGTGGACCCTGGTCCCTGGGCAAAAACAGCACCACGGAGAGGTTTGCCCTTCCCAGAAGCTGGAAGAACCCAAACTGCTTTTCCCAACATGCTCTTTACATGTACTACAGGGACTTTATCTCCCTCTACGGTATGTAGGGAGCTGGATTGGGTAGGACCATCACGATTGATAGATCCTCTGGTACTGACTAACCAGGTGGCTTCTGCCAAATGCTTCTCCCAGTGCTTAAATGTTCCGCCACCCATTGCTTTCAGCATTTTTTTTTTTTTTTTTTTTTTTTTTTTTACAACCCCTTGTATCATTCAATTTTACCAGAGGCTGGTGCATGATAGGGGATGTGATAAATCCACTCAATGCCACGATCTTTGGCCCAAGTATTTATAAGAGAATTTTTGAAATGAGTCCCATTATCTGACTCAATTCTTTCTGGAGTGCCATGTTGCCATAGGACTTGTTTCTCAAGACCCAATATGGTGTTTCGGGCGGTAGCATGGGGTACTGCATATGTTTCATGCCATCCAGTGGTTGCCTCTACCGTAGTAAGCACGTAGCTCTTACCACTGCGAGATCGTGGCAAGGTGATATAATCAACCTGCCACGCCTTCCCATATTTATACTTTTGCCATCGCCCTTCCCCCCAGAGAGATTTCATCCTCTTGGCTTGTTTGACTGTGGTGTGTGTCATGGTCATGAATACCCTGTGCAATAGCGTCCGTAGTTAAGTTTTTGGTGGAGGATGCGGGCATTAGCTGCTTTTTAGCTTTTAGAAGGAATCTCTCTCTCTGCTCTTGGAGAACTTCGTTAGGGAACATTATCAGTAGTTCAGGTTTCTGTGCTGGAAAACTTGACCTTGAAAGCCCAGGCGTACTGCCAGTATTCTGGGATATTCGTAAACTTTGAGCACTGCTATCTTCCTTTGTTTAAAAAAACAAGGTGATATAATCAACCTGCCATGCCTCTCCGTATTTGTACTTCTGCCATCGCCCTTCCCCCCCAGAGTGGTTTCATCCTCTTGGCTTGTTTGATTATGGCACGTTTCACAGCCATGAATAACCTGTGCAATAGCACCCACAGTTAAGTCCACCCCTCAGTCTCTAGCCCACTTATATGTTGCATCTCCCCCTGATGGCCCGAGGTCTCATGAGCCCACCGAGCTAGAAATAATTCACCCTTGTTCTGCCAGTCCAGGTCTATTTGAGCCACCTCAATTTTGGCAGCTCGATCCACCTGATGGTTATTTTTCTGTTCTTCAGTAGCCCGACTCTTGGGCACATGAGCATCTACATGGTGCACCTTCACGACCATATTCTTTATTCGGGCAGCAATATCTTTCCACAGCTCAGCAGCCCAAGTATGTTTACCCCTTCTTTGCCAGTTGTTCTGTTCCCACTGCTGTAACCACCCCCATAGAGCATTTGCCACCATCCATGAGTCAGTGTAAAGATAAAGCGTTGGCCACCTCTCCCATTCAGCAACATCCAAGGCCAATTGGACAGCCTTTACCTCTGCGAACTGGCTGGATTCTCCTTTCCCTTCAGTGGCCTCCGCAACTTGTCATGTGGGGCTCCACACAGCAGATTTCCACAACTGTTCACCAATCCGCTGCTTCTTTGTTGATTTGTGGTTTGCTGTTTTAGTCTACTGACTCACATTGCAGAGAAAGGGGAGCTAACAATGTTCTTAGAAAAATAATGTTCTTTGAAAAGACAGGAGATCCGCTCTCTGCACTAATTGCCTTAGACTGTAGAAAAGCATCTATTATCAGCAGTGAGAACCTGGCTTAGCAAAATCAAATCTGCAACTGCCGATTCAACTCCAGAATCCCAGGGGTCGGCCTCGGGTCTCTCCTGAGGCTCTTTGCCACAAACTCCAAGTGGGACCTTTCTCTGCAGCAGCAGTGTAGAGGATGTTCTTTACACCCTGTCCTGTTCGTACTGGCCCCAGGGCCACGGCCTAGGCTATCTCTTGCTTAATCTGCTCAAAAGCCTGCTGCTGCTCAGGACCCCACACAAAATTATTCTTCTTCCACATCAACAGATTAAGGGGGCTTACAATGAAGCTGTAGTTTGGAACACGCATTCTCCAAAAACCCACTGCGCCCAGAAACGATTGTGTCTCTTTCTTATTAGTGGGCGGAGACATGGCAGTGATTTTGTAGATCACATCTGTCAGGATGTGACGACGCCCATCTTGACACTTAATCCCTAGGAACTGAATTTCATGAGCAGGTCCTTTCACTTTGCTTCGCTTAATAGCGAAACCAGCATGCAGAAGGATCTGGATTATTTGCGCTCCTTTCTCAAAAACTTCCTTTGCTGTGTCGCCCCACACAATGATGTCATCAATATACTCTAAGTGCTCAGGAGCAACGCCCTGTTCCAGTGCAGCGTGGGTCAATCCATGGCAAATGGTTGGGCTGTGTTTCCACCCCTGGGGCAAACAACTCCAGGTTTACTGAATGCCCCTCCAGGTGAAAGCAAACTGTGGCCTACATTCTTTGGCCAAAGGAATGGAGAAAAAGGCATTAGCAATGTCAATGGTGGCATACCATTTGGCTGCTTTTGACTCCAGTTCATACTGGAGTTCTAGCATGTCCGACACAGCAGCACTCAGTGGGGGTGTGACTTCATTCAGGCCACGGTAATCCACTGTCAGCCTCCATTCTCCACTGGCTTTACGCACTGGCCATATGGGGCTGTTAAAAGGCGAGTGAGTTTTACTGATCACTCCCTGACTCTCTAGTTGACGAATCAACTTATGAATGGGGAGCAAGGAATCCCTGTTGGTGCGGTACTGCTGTCTGTGCACCGTTTTTGTAGCAATCGGTACCTGTTGCTCTTTTACTCCTAGCAACCCCACAACAGACGGATCTTCTGACAGGCCAGGCAAAACAGACAACTGCTTAATGTTGTCTGTGTCTACAGCAGCTATTCCAAAGGCCCATCGATACCCTTTGGGATCCTTCAAATATCCCCTTCTGAGGTAATCAATACCAAGTATACATGGAGCCCCTGGGCCAGTTGCAATAGGGTGCTTTTGCCAGTCTTTTAATCCCTTACACAGCACCCCCACGATAAAGAGCGGGTTTATCACTGGTAGCTTTTGCAGTCTCTGGCTTAAAGAAATCCTTTTTTTTTTTTTAAACAAAGGAAGATAGCAGTGCTCAAAGTTTACGAATATCCCAGAATACTGGCAGTACGCCTGGGCTTTCAAGGTCAAGTTTTCCAGCACAGAAACCTGAACTACTGATAATGTTCCCTAACGAAGTTCTCCAAGAGCAGAGAGAGAGATTCCTTCTAAAAGCTAAAAAGCAGCTAATGCCCGCATCCTCCACCAAAAACTTAACTACGGACGCTATTGCACAGGGTATTCATGACCATGACACACACCACAGTCAAACAAGCCAAGAGGATGAAATCTCTCTGGGGGGAAGGGCGATGGCAAAAGTATAAATATGGGAAGGCGTGGCAGGTTGATTATATCACCTTGCCACGATCTCGCAGTGGTAAGAGCTACGTGCTTACTACGGTAGAGGCAACCACTGGATGGCATGAAACATATGCAGTACCCCATGCTACCGCCCGAAACACCATATTGGGTCTTGAGAAACAAGTCCTATGGCAACATGGCACTCCAGAAAGAATTGAGTCAGATAATGGGACTCATTTCAAAAATTCTCTTATAAATACTTGGGCCAAAGATCGTGGCATTGAGTGGATTTATCATATCCCCTATCATGCACCAGCCTCTGGTAAATTTGAACGCTATGATGAGTTGTTAAAAACCATGCTGAAAGCAATGGGTGGCGGAACATATAAGCTTTGGGAGAAGCATTTGGCAGAAGCCACCTGGTTGGTGAATACCAGAGGATCTATCAATCATGATGGTCCTGCTAGCTCCCTACATACTGTCAAGGGAAATAAGGTCCCTGTAGTATACGTAAAGAACTTGTTAGGAATAGCTGTTTAGGTCTTTCCAGCTTCTGGAAAGGGCTAACCTCTCCGTGTTACTGCTTTTGCCCTGGGACCTGGGTCCACTTGGTGGGTGATGCAGAAAAATGCGGATGTTCAAGGCGTACCACAAGGGAATTTGATGTCGAGGGAGTGCAGTCAGTAATTCCATGTATATATATAGGTTTGTATGTGCATGTGTTTCATGTTTGGCAATTATTGTTTGTATATATTAAGCATGATGTAGTGATGTAGAATAAGGGGTGGAATGTCATGGTTTTGTGATTATTGGTTATAGGTATTCCAAATCATAATATCATGTAGTGCACTGGGAGTTAAGGTGTTAGTGCTCAAGTTCCGGACACCTGTCTGGAAGAGAAGAACTACATACCCCACAGGGCTTTGCAGTCAGAGAGGAGATATAACTCCTGGCAAGGTCACCTGATGTGCTCTTCTTCATCAGGCCCTCCTCCCTGCTGCTCAACCAGACTGTGCATGTCACCTCAGTGTTATGGTGAGGCCTATGTGCCTTTTGGACATTCTCTCTCATTATATTTCGCTTCTTAAGGGTAAAGGGGTCCAGGAAGCCTGGATGATCCTCAAGATGGAAATCTTAAAGGCGCAAGAACAAGCTGTCCCTGAGTGCCCTAAGGTGAGCCACAGGGGTAGACGACCGGTGTGGATGAGCCGGGAACTGCTGTTGAGACTCAGGGAGAAAAAGAGAGTCTACGTCCTCTGGAAGAAGGGACAGGCTAGTTGGGGAGATTACAAGGAAGTAGCTAAGGTATGCAGGGAGGAAGTAAGGAAGGGAAAAGCCCAACTTGAACTCAGATTGGCCACTGCAGTAAAAGACAATAAAAAATCCTTTTATAAATATATAAATGGCAAAAGAAGAACCAAGGACAATTCTCATCCTTTACTTGATGCAGCAGGGAATGTGGCCACTGAGGGCAAGGAGAAGGCTGAGGTCCTCAATGCCTTCTTTACATCTGCCTTTAATAGCCAGACCAGTTATCCTTTGGGCATTTTATGCCCTGATCTGGAAGTCTGGGGCACTACTCAGAAAACACCCCCAGGGATTCAGGTGGAGACAGAGAGCTCCTCCTCCATCAGGACTGTCACAAGTCCATGGGACCGGATGGCCTACACCCTCGGGTGCTGAGGGAGCTGGCGGGGGTGATTGCTGAGCCGCTCTCGGCCATCTATCAGCACTCCTGGTTAACTGGAGAGGTCCCAGAGGATTGGAGGCTTGCTGATGTGACTCCCATCTTCAAGAAGGGCCGTAAGGAGGATCCGGGGAGCTACAGGCCTGTCAGCCTGACCTCAGTACCGGGGAAAGTAATGGAGCAAATCATCTTGGGAGAGATCACACAGCATGTGCATGGTGTCCAGGGGATCAGGCCCAGCCAGCACAGGTTCATGAAAGGCAGGTCATGCTTGACCAACCTCATCTCCTTCTATGACTGGGTGACCAGACTGGTAGATGAGGGAAAGGCTGTTGATGTAGTCTACCTAGACTTCAGCAAAGCCTTTGACATGGTCTCTCACAGGATTCACCTGGGGAAACTGGCTGCCCGTGGCCTGGACAGGTACACACTCCTTTGGGTAAGAAACTGGCTAGAGGGCCGTGCTCAATGGGTGGTGGTAAGTGGAGTGAAGTCCAGCAGGCAACCTGTTTCAAGTAGTGTCCCCCAGGGGTCGGAACTGGGGCCCGTCTTGTTTAATATCTTTATTGATGACCTAGATTAAGGGATTGAGCGTACCCTCATTAAGTTTGCAGATAACACCAAGTTGGGAGGTGGTGTTGATCCACCTGAGGGTAGAGAGGCCCTTCAGAGGGATCTAGATAAGCTGGATCGCTGGGCTGAGGTTCAACAAGGCCAAGTGCCGGGTCCTGCACTTAGGCCACAACAACCCCATGCAGCGCTATAGGCTTAGGGACAAGTGGATGGATGATTGTGAAGAGGAAAGGAACCTGGGGGTGGTGGTTGATGTTCGGCTGAACATGAGCCAACAGTGTGCCCAGGTGGCCAAGAGGGCCAACAGCAACCTGGCTTGCATTAAAAATAGTGTGGCCAGCAGGAGTAGGGAGGTGATCATGCCCCGTACTCAACACTGGTGAGGCTGCACCTCGAGTACTGTGTTTGGTTTCGGGCCCTTCACTACAGGAAAGACATTGAGGCCCTGCAATGCATCCAGAGAAGAGCAACGAAACTCATGAGGGGGGTGGAGCACAAGTCCTATGAGGAGCAGCTGAGGGAGCTGGGATTGTTTAGTCTGGAGAAGAGAGGGCTCAGGGGAGACCTCATCGCACTCCACAACTTCCTGAAGGGAGGTTGTGGTGAAGAGGGGTTTGGCCTCTTCTCCCAGGCAACAAACAGGACCCGGGAAAATGGCCAGAAGTTGTATCAGGGAGGTTTAGGTTAGACTTAAGGAAGAACTTTTTCTCTCACAGAATGGTCAGGCACTGGAATGGCCTGCCAAGGGAGGTTGTGGAGTCACTATCTCTGGCAGTGTTCAAGAGGTGGCTGGATGAGGAGCTGTGAGATCTGGTTTAGTAGCTTGTGGTAGCAGTGGTAGTGTGAAGACAGTTGGACTCGATATTACAGGTCGTTTCCAACCTTGTGATTCTATGGTTTTATTTATTTGTTTCAATTATAACTATATTGTATTATAGTGTGTTATCTTGCAGTCCGATACTATATTTAGTAAATTAGTTTGTTTCTCCTCAGATCGTTGCTGCTCCATTTGATTATTTTGGGGTCCCCTGTTTCCCTTTTCTAGAGGCACAGATCTTGCGAAACCCCTCCGCCCTGCTAGTCACAGAACCAGGCCGTAAACCATTGACACCCAGAAACACATGCTCAGTATATAAGTGTATATACATATATTTTGTCATACACATTGCAAGAATATCCTGCATGAGATTGATCAAACCAGAGAACAAGTCTCTCTGAGTGCTTCCTTGGGCATGTCATGACATCAGAAAGGCCTAGCATCCTCTCCCCCCCCCCCCCCCGCTGTCCTTTGTTTAATGACAACTTTGAAGAAAATCATATTTTTAGTATGACTGAGACACCTTGGAAACAATAGGATGGTTACTGACTGACACCAGATAATACACCAATTAACAAATGTAAACCTTGGATTAAGTTGTGAACCTGGACTATCCAGCCAATGGGGAAAACAACGGAGGGGAATAGGCAAAGGGGGAAAACACAGTACAAAAAGCTGCCATTGAGTCCTGAGGGGTGCACCCGCTTGTGTGATGCCCGCCATTGCAATTGCAAATAAAATCTGCTTTTATCAGTGATACCATCCTGACAAAATTACTTGGATATTTCCAACCAGATCATAACATCATGCAGTGCACTAGGAGTTAAAGAGAGAGTCTTCTTGCCGAGAAACAGAATTTCCAGGCTGAGTGAGAGTCTTTGAGCTGAGAAGGACAGACTGCAATCTGAAAGAGAGCATCTCCAAACCGATAGTAAAGACCTCGGGTCCAAGAGAGACGCCTTCCAGTCCGAGTGAGATGCCTTCAAGTGTGAGCATGACATCCTCCAATCCAATAGACACCCTCTGAACTGAGAGAAATTCCCTGCAATTCAAACTCTACAGACTCCAATCTCAACAGGACAACCTCCAGTCTGAGTGAGATGCCCTCCGGTCCAAGGGGGGCATGCCTTTTCACACCACCCAAATGAGCCTATTGTCACCTGGTTACTTCAATGTAGACAATGGGGTCAACTGTGTGTTGCTAGATAGTAGAGAAACTCACCAACCGGGTAGCACTGCCAGGGACTCTGCCATTAACAGAGATATTAGTACATGCCGGGATGAGGCCTTCACCCTCTAGAAGCAGATGCTGTTAGCCGTAAGAGAAAAATACCCCTTCAAAGACAATCTGATGCCTGAGAAAAAGAAATGGACTGACATAGAAAAAGGCATCTCTTCTTTGAGAGAACACAGCGTAGTGGAAACGTTACACGACCGTGCATTCGTTCCTAATGATCCAGACCAAGAGCATGATCCTGAGAGTCAGGTGTACACCAAACACGTGACATACATTCACAAAGACTGCGCCAGAAAGGTACGCCAGTACATTTGCAGCAATGTATGGCAGAGGAGAAAGAAGACCCCTTGTAAATGAACTGGTTAATAAACTTCAAGACCTTGAGTTACATTTAAGCCCTCTGCGAGCTTGTGTTTCAGCCATTGCAAAAGTAGCTGAAAAGCTGAACAGAATGGAGAACAAAAAAGAAGATATAATAGACAAACTATCAATAGTGCCTGATGCTGATGAATCCATGGTGGTAACCGATACATCCAATGGGGAACAGAATTCCCAGAACAGCCTACCGGAGGGCCTGATCAACTTGATTTCCTCCCAGCCGGCGTCATCCAACATCTCAGCTATCAAAAGAAGATGTCCTCCTGCTCGAGCAAGTGGCAACAGTATGACTACGTCACGTTTTGCCTTGTGGCATTACCTACGTGACCATGGAGAAGATATGAAGAAGTGGCATAAACAGCCTACTCCTACACTTCAAGCATGGAATTCTTTTACCCAAGTAAGACTAACCACCAAGGCTAACTCAAACAAAAAAGTGGTTGCTCCAGATGCTGTTGGACACCATGAAAGTTAAACGAATGAGAGGCAATAAATAGAGGGGCCCTGCACCCAAACAGGGGGAGAGAGAGGGATAATGGAGTGTATTGGACCAAGTGGATTCAGTGGCCTGGCACATCAGAACTACAGAAATATAAGACACTGGTAGACACCGGTGCACTGCGCACTCTAATAACCTTGAGTCATGAAGGGACAAAAATCAATTGATATTTCGGAAGTGACTGGGGGCTATCAAGAATTCACT
This sequence comes from Lophura swinhoii, assembly GCA_030408155.1. Classification (NCBI taxonomy): domain Eukaryota; kingdom Metazoa; phylum Chordata; class Aves; order Galliformes; family Phasianidae; genus Lophura; species Lophura swinhoii. The sequence continues at coordinate 4,103,471 of CM059492.1, read as the reverse complement.
GTGGGGGAGGCCAAAATAAGCCCCACTAGTAATGACAAGCAAAAAAACCCATATTTCTACTGCCTAGGGGCTCTGTGTATACTTGGTATTGATGACCTCAGAAAGGAGTATTTCAAAGTCCCCAAATGGTATTGCAGAGCCTTTGCATTAGCTGCTGAAAACACAGACAACATTAAGCAGCTGTCTGTTTTGCCAGGCTTGTCAGAAGATCCACCTGTTGTGGGATTACTATGAGTAGAAGAGCAACAGGCACCAATTGCCACATAAACAGAGCACAGACAGGCAGTACCACACAGACAGAGACGCTCAGCTTTCCACTCATATACTGATACATCAACTAGAGAGTTAGGGAGCAGTCAGCAAAACTCTCTCACCTTTCAACAGCCCCATAGGGCCAGCATGCAAAGCCAGCAGATAATAGAGGCAGACAGCAGAATACCAAAGCCGGAATGAAGTCACGCCCCATATGAAACTTTGTTATCTGGCTCAAAGCTTGCTTTCAAATTATTTCTTAAGATCAGACTGAATAACCAAGGAATATTTAGACATTATAAGGAAGAAATAAACAAGAGAGTTTGACTAAGCAGGTTAAAAGAACAAAATAAGAATAAATAAGACACTTACCCATATCCACAACAAAATTCAGAAACAACAGCAAAGTAAACCACCAGAAGACAACCTACCCCACTGGTAGTCAGCTCTTAAATGGGTCTAGGAGAGGTGGAGCCAGGCTCCAGCCCTTCAGGCAGCACAGGTGAATTGCCTTCACCTGTGCTCCTGGGGCTGACTCATTGCTCGCCTCAGGTGATGAATCAGAGGTTCAGCCCTGACTCAGCAGTTCCCATACACTCCACCCCCTCACGGTGTGAACCAATGATCAGGTTGACTAAAGGGTAAGCTTCTTCTAAAACAGAGATCCGCTATATTGCAACGCTTATACAATTTCCATCGCATCGCACGTTGGTACAATTCAAGACGAGTGACGATCGGTGAACGTCCATATTCTTTTATGGGCCAGTGCTCGATGGTGTTACTGGAGGCATGTAGTCGTGAGGTGCAGGGCCATCCTAAGCTCCATCAGTCCCATATAGACCATCACCGGGTGTTGCACGTGATCTGACAGTAACACTGGAGCACTTCGATGGCATTTTGTTCCTTCCGGTGATCCTGAAGGCTCCAAGAATCACGGGGAGTAATACAGATGTTTCAGGGGTACCAGGAGGGGAAGGTCTTCTCTCCTGGGCAAGATACAGGCCGTATTTCTATCCTGGGTCAACACTTCGGCTTGAACTGGGGCATGTCCCGGCTGCCTGCACCACACCTTCTGGCAGGATGTCTGCGGCTGCGTAACTATATCACGCACCAAAGGAGGTGTCCTGATCTGCCGTGGGGACATGATGGGGGTCCCTTTAGCAATGAAGATCGGAGTGTTGACCACAATATCAGTAGGCCACGTACCGATAGCCAGAGGGACTACTGAGCCTCCCACCTCCAATAATCTCCCCCAAGGTGCAAGTAGGCCACACCACTTGGGTCCTACCTGCACCTTCCAAGGCCATTGTATTCTATGGGTACCTGGAACTAAATTCTCAGGGGCAGGGAGCAGAAGATTATTTTCATTACCAATCTGGGGTCTTACCTGATGATCAGTGGCCCTAATTTGGATCCCAAACAGAGTGGCCCATGTTGTCTGCAACATTCTCAGGGCACTGGGTCTACCGTCTCGGGGTCTTTCATTCAGGTCCCGCAAGGATTAATAGAGTCTTTTCCTCCACCCCTGTGGGGACTGGGAGTCTGTCTTCAGGGCAGCCTTAAGAATACCATTATAACATTCAATGAGTCCTGCCCCACTGTATTATATGGCAGGTGGAACCGCCATTCGATGTTGTTTTCTTCTGCCCAGCGCTGTATCGCTGTACCAGTAAAATGAGTCCCTTGGTCGCTCCCGATGACTTGAGGTGTCCCGTAGGCAGACATCAGTTTAGTGAGCACCTTGATGGTATATGCCTGGTTTGCATTCGGTACTGGATATGCCTGCAGTAGCCCACTTGCAGTGTCGACGATGTCAGGTAGCTGTATGGGCAGCCCCCATGCTTTAGCAGCTGCCCACACTGTCTTTTGTCCCGCATGCCGTAGCTTCTAATGTAACCAATGGGCGATGTTCTCAGATGGTGAATTCTCAATCCATCAAACTCGGGCCAGCGTGTCAGCTTCATCATTTCCCGGTGACTGTAGGGGCTGATGACCAGAAACATGGGAGACACATACAGTCCTATGTTTGACTGTATTCCATATGTCTAACCACGTCTTTGCCCCAGATTGTTTGGGCGTGGATAGTCCATTCCTGGGTGGTCCACTGTGCAATCCAAAGAGTGAGCCCCTGGTACGCAGCCCAACTATCTGCGCAGATATTCAGAATACCATCACCGGGTTCCTTGGTTATAACCATCCACACAGCTCGCATTTCTGCCCATTGGCTGCTCTGACCATCCCCCTCGTCAAACCAGATTGTCTCAGTGGAGGGATGGTATGCTATCGCTCTCCACTTGCTCGGGTTGCCCTTGCTGGACCCATCTGTGTACCAGGCATCTTCAGGGATAGGATATTTCCCCTCCTGAACGGGACTCTGCTCTGGTGGAGCAACCAGTGTTGCTTTTGGTGCATCACTGTGATAGGTCACTGGGCCTAGGGTCTTCTGAAGCTTTTCTTTCAAGGGTGACGAAGACAGATTGCTCCTTTGGCTGAGGTAGGTGACCCATCGTGCCACTGTTCGTGCTTGGGTCACCCCTGCCTTAGGAAGGTGGGTCAGATCCTTCACCCACCCCTGAATCGGCAGAGTGGTCTTAACTAAAACTTCAGCCATTTGAGTTATTGGCTCTACTGCCTGTAATGCAGAATAGGCAGCCAATAACTGTTTTTCAATCATACTGCATCTTTCTTCTGCTCCATGCCAGACCTGAGACCAAAAACCAATGGGGGTCCGAACAGAACTCTGGCGTTGCCCCAACCAAAGCCATCTTGAGTAACGTGAACATCCAACTCGGCTGGGAGGGTAGGATCAAATATACCCAATGCCTGGGCTTGTTTAACTGCCAGTTTTGCCTGTTGGAAAGCATCCTGTTCTGTTTTCCCCCAGTCCCATAGCTGCCCCTTTTTTGTGAGTCTGTACACTGGCCTTAGCAGCTGCGCTAGGTGAGGTATAAAGGAACACCAGTAACCCAATATACCTAGAAACTCTTGCAGCTGCTTCAATGTTTTAGGGGCTGGGAACGGCTGAACCTTATCTATGACAGCACTGAGTAGTACTTTGGTCTTTCCTGACCAAAACACCCCTGGGAATTTTACGGACAGGCCCGGACCTTGCACCTTTTGGGGATTTATAGCCCATCCCCTCTGTTGTAAATAGGCGGTTAATGAATCTGCTGCCTGCGCATCTGCCTCCAGTGAGTCGGATGTCAGCAGAAGATCATCAGTATGTGTTGTATTAGGCACCCACGGGGCTATCAGGTTGTGACGCGACAGGAGCCTCCCCTGCTCAGTGATTGGACAATGCATGCTTAAGGGGTGTAGACGAAGTAGAAGATTAATGTATTTAAACACATGCCGCGCAGTAATAAATCGGCCATTTCTCTTCTCACCATATTGGTGTAAGCTAGTAGTTCTTAGTAGTTCTTAGTGCTAATTGGGGGGGTTAATCAGTTAAGCAAAGGGCGACACAGCGTGATCGTAACATTCACGGCAACAATTGGTGCCCCATGTGAGGAACGCTGTGTCTTTTTACCCTTTGCGAGAGCGTGGAGACCCGGGGGGACGCCGGGGGCGCTCAGCTTGTAATAGCGCGGGGGCCGGGGTGACGATGGCAGTGCGCAGCTTGCAGTGGCGCAGAGACCTGAGGTGACGGCAGGGCGCCAGCGGGGGACTTTTACTATGGAACAAGTCGTTAAGGTATCGCTTTAATTCTGTCAGGATTATTTTGGGAAGTATGCTCCTTCTAAGAAGGATATTTAAGCTGTTATATCCCGGCTGGACCAGGAGGGGGGGATTAAAACTCCCCAAGAGATCCTTGATTAGAGGAGGTGGGACGACCTCACCTCTGTGCTCGCACAATATATCATGAGTGCTCGAAAAGATGAGTCAGAGCTAAAAGCCTGGGGATTACTGCTCAGAGCGCTGAAGGCAGCCAAGGAGGAGGGGAAGATGATACATGCCAGACAACTCTTATGTTTTGACTCTGTGACCCCAGGGCAGGGCTCTCCCAGCAGCACAGCTAACTCGATAGACCCGGGGAGGGGCTCTCCCAGCAGCACGGCTAACTCGATAGACCCGGGGGGGGGCTCTCCCAGCGGCACGGCTAACTCGATAGACCTGAGGGGGGGCTCTTCCTCGCTCGGGGGTGAGGTTTGTCGGCCGGGGAATAGTCTTTCTTCCAGATGCCCTGAGGCCAAGATGGCGCCGGATGATCTGACCACGTCTGCACAAACAACAATGGACCAGCAGCCATTGACCCCCTTATCAGGCAGCGCCTTATCGCAAGACCTTGAATCCTCTCCTTTATATCCTCGGCAGTCTCTGTATCCTTCCCTGCGAAATTTCAGCACGCCTACAGGGGCATAGACAAAGGCGTAGAGAGAGGCAGAATCGGAGGTGGTGCCGGGGGTGGTGCGGACCAGGAATGGTGGGGCCCTTTGTCGAGGGGCGGATAGTAGGCGGGATGGTAGGCAGGGTGACACCCCTGATGGGGCAAGAAGTGGGTGTGTCACCGACTGGCAAACGTTGCATGATAGAGAAACGTTGGTTACTGTATTCCCTGTAGTAGCAGGGGAGGAGGGACCGGAATGGGTTCCATTGGACCTAAAGGGAATTGCTCGGTTAATAGAAGCGATAGAGAAGAAGGGGTTGAAATCACCTCTAACATTGAACGCATTAGAGGCCCTAACCGAACCGGGCCCTATGCTCCCCTATGATATTGAGAACCTCATGCGCATAGCACTCAAACTTGTTCAATATACACTTTGGAAAGACGAATGGTTGGTTGAACTCAGACGGGTAATAGCAGTCGCGCAAAACGATCCAGGTCACCCTGTGCACGGCACGGACATACTGAGGCTTACAGGGTCAGCACCAGGCATGGTTACCCCTCGCGCTCAGTTAGCTCAGTTGCGCCCAGGAGAATTAATAGCGACTACTGATGCGGCCTTAGGGGCCTTCAGGAGGTTTGCCTGCCACGCAGAACCATCCACACCGTGGACAGAGATAATCCAAGGCCCAACCGAATCATTCCAAGACTTTGCCAATAGGTTAATTAAGGCGGTTGAGGGGTCAGACTTACCCAGAGCTGTTCATGGCCCTGTAATTGTGGACTGCCTTAAGCAAAGGTCCCTTGAGGATATTAAAGATCTGCTTTGTACGGCCCCTGGAGAGATCACCACTCTGGGAGAGATCATTAAATACGTACTAGACAAACAGAAATCCACTCCCTTGACTAATGAGGGCCTGGCAGCTGCTCTTGCTGATGCAATGGCTGGGGCTTCAATATCGCCTAAGGGTCCGTGCTTCCAGTGTGGGCAGTACGGCCACATTAAGGCCCAGTGTAAGACCATTAAGAATGGGGAAAGGGACAGTATCATCTGTCAACTGTGTGGGAGAGATGGGCCAGTACTGTCAGCCATACCCAGAGGATGGCCATTGGTGGTCATTGATCTTAAAGATTGCTTCTTCTCTATTCCTCTTGCGGTAGAGGATCGGGAAGCGTTCGCTTTCACGGTACCAACACTCAATAACCTGGGCCCCACTGAGAGATTTCAGTGGCGTGTCCTTCCGCAAGGGATGACATATTCTCCCACTATTTGTCAGCTAGTGATAGGGAAAGTTTTGCACTCAGTTAGAAGAGATTTCCCTCACTATTTGATCTCACATTATATGGATGACCTCTTGCTCGCCGCTCCTACTGAGTTAGGGCTGCAAATGCTCGAGTCACAAGTGATGACCAGGCTTACCACCGCTGGTTTCACCATTTCAGAGCAAAAGATACAGAGGGGTCCAGGAGTGGAATACCTGGGGTATAAGTTCGGTCCAGAGATGGTCCAGCCAATGGGTCTTACCATTCAACCACACGTTAAGGCCCTATGGGATGTGCAGAAACTGATAGGAGCCCTTCAGTGGGTTCGCAGTGCCCTGGGAATACCCCCTCGACTAACGAAGCCCTTTTATGATCAGCTAAGGGGCTCTGACCCAAAGGAAGATAGGGACTTGACCGATGAAATGGCTGCAGCTTGACAAGAGATCATGCATAGCTGCATGGAGAATACGCCTGCTCAGTACAAGCCCGACTCAGATCTTGAAAGAGCAGTGACTTGATGCGAGGCCGGTGCGGCTGCCATTTTGGGCCTTACCCTTGATGCCAAGCCACAACCTCTGTGGTGGTTGTTCTCGGTGCAGCCTACGCATGCTTATTCCTCATGGCTCGAGATTTTAGCAATGCTACTCAGAAAATCCCGACTGCTATTGTTGCGGGCCCTGGCAAGAGAGCCTGATGTGATATATCTGCAGAGCTCGTTTCGTGATGTGCAACCACTCCCTGAGGCTCTTCTCACAGCTTTACAGGGCTTCGGAGGGAGCATTGAGTACTCCGACTCACTTCCTATTTTTGATTTAGCCAGGCCTCTAGGGATCTCTCTTCGATCTCGTGTCCTGACTTCTCCGCTCGACGGACCTACCCTGTTTACAGATCCTTCTTCGACTACCGGTCAGGGGGCAGTGGTTTGGCAGAACACGGATAACAGTTGGGGAACTGCTGTATTTACTAATCGGGGAGCTAGTGTGCAGATGCTCGAAGTAATGGCTGTGGCAATTGCGCTTCGCCTCTGGCGTGAGATTTCGTGTAACATTGTCACTGATTCTGCCTTTACAGCCAAACTACTTACTCGTATGGGCCAAGAAGGGCATCCGAGCTCTGAGGCCGCCGGCCTCCTGGAAGAAGCCTTGGCTTCTCGCTCGGCTCCTGTGGCCATCCTGCATGTCAGCAGCCATTCTGAGGTACCAGGTCTCTTTACAACAGGGAAAGCTGTGGCGGACAAAGCCTCCTGTACACTTGTTTTCACGGTTAGAGAAGCCCGTGACCTTCATGCTTCTCTTCACATAGGCGCTCGTGCACTAGACAGAACGTGCTCTATTCCTTTATCTGTAGCACGTGATGTCATCCAGGCATGTCCCCACTGTAATTTGGCACCAGTGATAGGAGCTGGGGTTAACCCTCGTGGTCTTGGACCGCTACAAATTTGGCAGACAGATTTTGCGTGGGAGCCATGCCTGTCTCCCCATCCCTGGCTCGCAGTTACGGTGGATACTTCTACTGTCATCATAGCTACGCAGCATGCCAAGTCTAACTTGTCCGCAGCACAACACCATTGGGCTGCTGCCATTGCTGTAATGGGCTTACCTAGGCAGATTAAGACTGATAATGGGTCCTGCTTCATCTCACGCTCAACCCAAGAGTGGCTAGCACTATGGGGCATATCCCATAGCACAGGCATCCCTGGCAACTCTCAGGGGCAAGCGATCATAGAGCGTGCCAACCGCCTCCTCAAGGACAAAATACGCGTTCTTGGGGAGGAGGACGGATATAGGGACAGGATCCCTGTTGCCAGACAGGCCGAGATCCTAGCAAAAGCTCTGTACGTCTTGAATCACTTTGAACGCGGAGATTGCACTCGAACTCCCGTGCAGAAACACTGGCAACCCAAGATCTTAAGCGAGGGGCCTCCGGTCAAGGTTAGAGTGGACAGCAGTACATGGGAGACAGGCTGGAGGATACTAGTATGGGGAAGAGGATATGCCGCAGTAAAACATGAAGAGATGGGCAAAATTGTGTGGGTTCCATCACAGAAGGTTAGACCGGACCTCAAAAATAACGCTGTCAATCACTTCTCACATTCTTATAGTGAACAAGATAAGAGCTCTTTCTTTACAGAAGCTGCTGGTGGAGAGACCGAAGCCGGAGCCTGAACGACCAAGAGACTCACCGCCGGACAAGGAACCATTGCTTAAGAACAAGATGGGTCTGTGTAATATGTCTGTAACACTCACACTCTTTCTAACACTGGGAAATCCCGGGAAAAGGGTTCATCTCTTAGCACAGCACATCTGTGCCAAGATGTGGAAGGTATGTGCTGCTTCAACCTGAGTGACCCCTGCGAATCTGTACACAAGAAGCTGGAATGGATGAAAGGACATACTCAGAAGATAAAGAACAGGTCGACCCATTTGGTGATTGGCTTCGGGGACTATTTGGTGGGATTGGACCGTGGTTTACACAGATACTTGGAACTATAGGCCTAGCACTTTTAGTCTCTATTTGCACTATGCTATTATTCAGTGTCTTATGGGATGTGTTCAGTAATGTCTAAGCCGCATGATGGACAGATCTCTGATCAAAACACACAGTATTATAGGCTTCATGAAAGATTGTAACTGGGGTTGGGGTTTAGGTAGATAGGTTTAGTTAGGTGAAGGAGAGTTGCGTTTGTGTTGTAACGGGGCAAGGCTTTATCGAGCATGGGGAGGGGGAGAAGTTGTATTAGGCACCCACGGGGCTACCGGGTTGTGACGCGACAGGAGCCTCCCCTGCTCAGTGATTGGACAATGCATGCTTAAGGGGTGTAGACGAAGTAGAAGATTAATGTATTTAAACACATGCCACACAGTAATAAATCGGCCATTTCTCTTCTCACCATATTGGTGTAAGCTAGTAGTTCTTAATAGTTCTTAGTGCTAATAGGGGGGGTTAATCAGTTAAGCAAAGGGCGACACAGCGTGATCGTAACATTCACGGCAACAATAATGATATAGGTTATCAGGTTTTTTCCAATCAGCCAGGTCACACGCCACTAGATTATGACAATACGTTGGTGAAGGCATGAACCCCTGTGGCAGGACCTGAATGGTCCACTGCCTGCCTCCCCACGTAAACGCAAACTGATCCTGCAATTCCTCAGCAATTGGGACACTGAAGAACGCATTTGCTAAATCTAGGACACAATGATAGGTTTTTACCTCCCTAACCAATGTGTCCATTAGGGAGGCAATGTTGGGTACAGCCGCATGAATAGGCAGCGTGACCTTATTTAATTCTCTGTAATCCACTGTCTGTAGAGAGAGAGAGACTGGTAGTCAGCTCCTAAATGGGTCTAGGAGAGGTGGAGCCAGGCTTCACCCCTTCCTGCAGCACAGGTGAATTGCTTTCACCTGCGCACCCGGGGCTGACTCATTGCTCGCCTCAGGTGATTAATTAAGGTGATTAATTAAGGGAGGTCATGCTTGACCAACCTGGTAGCCTTCTATGATGTTGTCACTGGCTGGGTGGATGGGGGGAGAGCAGTGGATGTAGTCTACCTTGATTTCAGCAAGGCGTTTGACACTGTCTCCCACGACATCCTTATAACAAAGCTGAGGAAGTGCGGGATAGATGAGTGGACAGTGAGGTGGGTTGAGAACTGGCTGACTGGCAGAGCGCAGAGGGTCGTCGTTGGCGGTGCAGAGTCCAGTTGGAGACCTGTAACCAGTGGTGTTCCTCAGGGGTCGGTGCTGGGTCCAGTCTTGTTCAACATCTTCATCAATGACCTTGATGAGGGGATAGTGGCCACCCTCAGCAAGTTTGCTGATGATACGAAGTTGGGAGGATTGGCTGACACACCCGAAGGCTGTGCTGCCATTCAACGAGACTTGGACAGGCTGGAGAGCTGGGCAATAAGAAACCGGATGAGGTTTAACAAAAGCAAGTGTAGAGTCTTGCACCTGGGGAGGAATAATTGCATGCACCAGTACAGGTTGGGGGATGACCTGCTGGAGAGGAGCTCTGCGGAGAGGGACCTGGGTGTCCTGGTGGACAACAGGTTGTCCATGAGCCAGCAGTGTGCCCTTGTGGCCAAGAGGGCCAATGGCATTCTAGGGTGCATTAAAAAGAGCGTGGCCAGCAAGTCGAGGGAGGTGATCCTCCCCCTCTACTCTGTGCTGGTAAGGCCTCATCTGGAGTACTGTGTCCAGTTCTGGGCTCCCCAGTACAAAAAAGACAGGGATCTCTTGGAAAGAGTCCAGCGGAGAGTCACAAAGATGGTGAAGGGCCTGGAGCATCTCCCCTATGAAAAAAGGCTAAGTGAACTGGGTCTGTTTAGCCTTGAGAAGAGAAGACTGAGAGGGGACCTGATCCAGGTCTATAAATATCTAAGGTGTGGGGGGCAAAGTGGCGAGGCCAGACTCTTTTCAGCAGTGTGCAGAGACAGGACAAGGGGAAATGGCCAGAAGCTGGAGCACAGGAAGTTCCACACCAATGTGCACAAGAACTTCTTTATGGTGAGGGTGACGGAGCACTGGAACAGGCTGCCCAGGGAGGTTGTGGAGTCTCCTTCTCTGGAGATATTCAAGACCCGCCTGGACGCCTACCTGTGCAACCTGGTGTAGGGAACCTGTTTTGGCAGGGGGGTTGGACTCGATGATCTCTGGAGGTCCCTTCCAACCCCTACGATTCTGTGATTCTGTGAATCAGAGGTTCAGGCCCTGACTCAGCAGTTCCCATACACTCCACCCCTTCATGGCATGAACCAATGATCAGGTTGACTAACAGGTAAGCTTTTCCTAATACAGAGACCCACTATATCACGACGCTTATACAATTTCCATCGCGACACATGTTGGTACAATTCAAGACAAGTGACGATTGGTGAATGTTGATAGTCTTGTATGGGCCAGTGCTCGATGGTGTTACTGGAGGCATGTAGTCGTGAGGTGCAGGCCTGTCTTATGTTCCATCAGTCCCATATAGGCCATCACCGGGTGTCGCACGTGATCTGACTGTAACACTGGAACGCTTTGATGGCATTTTGTTCCTGCCGGTGATCCTGAAGGCTCAAAGACTCACGGGGAGTAATACAGATGTTTCAGGGGTACCAGGAGGGGAAGGTCTGCCCTCCAGGGCAAGATACAGACCGTATTTCAATCCTGGGTCAACACTGCCGCTTGTACTGGGGCATGTCCCGGCCGCTTGTACCACACCTTCTGGCCAGATATCTGTGGCTGCATAACTATGTCAGGCACCAAAAGGAGGGGTCCTGATCTGCCATAGGGACATGATGGGGGTCCCCTTAGCAATGGAGACCAGAGTATTGACCACAATAACAGCAGGCCATGTACCTATTCCTGGAGGGACTACTGAGCCTCCCACCTCCAACAATCTCCCCCAAGGTGCAAGTAGGCCACACCGCTTGGGTGCTACCTGCACCTTCCAAGGCCATTGTATTCTATGGGTGCCTGGTTCTAAATTCTCAGGGGCAGGGAGAAGAAGATTATTTTCATTACCAATCTGGGGTCTTACCTGATGATCAGTGCCCGTAATTTGGATCCTAAGCGGGGTGGCCCATGTTGTCTGCAGCATTCTCAGGGCACTGGGTCTGCCGTCTCGGGGTCTTTCATTCAGGTCCCGCAAGGCTTCATACAGTCCTTTCGTCCACCCCTGCAGGGACTGGGAGTCTGTCTTCAGGGCAGCCTTAAGAATACCATTATAACATTCAATGAGGCCTGCACCTGTTGGATTATATGGCAGGTGGAATCGCCATTCGATGTTCTTTTCTTCTGCCCAGCGCTGTATCGTTGCACCAGTAAAATGAGTCCCTCGGTCGCTCTCGATGACTTGAGGTGTCCCGTAGGCAGACATCAGTTTAGTGAGTGCCTTGACGGTATATGCCTGGTTTGCTTTCGGCACTGGATAGGCCTGCAGTAGCCCACTTGCAGTGTCGACGCAGGTCAGGGCGTATCTTGCCCCCTCAGACCATGGAAGGGGCCCAATGTAATCCACCTGCCATCGCTGGAGAGGATTGTGTCCTCCAGCAAGATGGGCTGTCGTTTCCGGCAACGATCTCGGTCTCATCTTAGAGCAAGCGTCGCAATCCTGGCATGCCTGGACGATGTCAGGTAGCTGTATGGGCAGTCCCCATGCTTTAGCAGCTGCCCACACTGTCTTTTGTCCCACATGCCGTAGCTTCTGATGTAACCAACGGGCGATGTTCTCAGATGGTGAATTCTCAATCCATCTAACTCGGGCCAGCGTGCCAGCTTCATCATTTCCCGGTGACTGTAGGGGCTGATGACCAGAAACATGGTAGACACACATAGTCCTGTGTTTGACTGTATTCCATATGTCTAACCACATGTCTTTGCCCCAGATTGGGCGGGCGTGGATAGTCCATCCCTGGGCGGCCCACTGTGCAATCCAAAGAGTGAGCCCCCGGTACACAGCCCAACTGTCTGTACAGATATTCAGGATACCATCACCGGGTTCCTTGGTTATAACCATCCACCCAGCTCGCATTTCTGCCCATTGGCTGCTCTGACCATCCCCCTCGTCAAACCAGATTGTCTCAGTCGAAGGATGGTATGCTATCGCTCTCCACTTGCTCGGGTTGCCCTTGCTGGACCCATCCCACAAATCCTTTGAGGAGCTGCTGAGGGAGCTGGGATTGTTTAGTTTGGAGAAGAGGAGACTCAGGGGAGGCCTCATTGCACTCTACAACTTCCTGAAGGGAGGCTGTGCTGAAGAGGGATTTGGCCTCTTCTCCCAGGCAACGAACAGGACCCGGGGGAATGGCCACAAGTTGTACCAGAAGAGGTTTAGGTTAGACTTAAGGAAGAACTTCTTCTCTCTGTGAGTGGTCAGGCACTGGAATGGCCTGCCGAGGGAGGTGGTGGAGTCACCATGTCTGGCAGTGTTCAAGAGCCGTCTGGACGAGGAGCTGCGAGATATGGTTTAGTAGCTTGTGGTAGCAGTGGTAGTGTGAAGACGGTTGGACTAGATGATCTTATAGGTCGTTTCCAACCTTGTGATTCTTTCATTCTATGATCTGTATACCAGGCAAATTCAGGGATAGGATATTTCCCCTCCTGAACGGGACTCTGCTCTGGTGGAGCAACCAGTGTTGCTTTTGGTGCATCACTGTGATAGGTCACTGGGCCTAGGATCTTCTGAAGCTCTTCTTTCAAGGGTGATGAAGACAGACTGCTCCTTTGGCTGAGGTAAGCGACCCATCGTGCCACTGTTTGTGCTTGGGTCACCCCTGTCTTAGGAAGGTGGGTCAGATCCTTCACCCACCCCTGAATCGGCAGAGTGGTCTTAACTATATCTTCAGCCATCTGGGTTATTGGCTCTACTGCCTGTAATGCTGAATAGGCAGCCAATAACTGTTTTTCAATCATACTATATCTTTCTTCTGCACCATGCCAGACCTGAGACCAAAAACCAATGGGGGTCCGAACAGAACTCTGGCGTTGCCACAGGCCCCAACCAAAGCCATCTTAAGTAATGTGAACATCCAACTCGGCTGGGAGGGTAGGATCGAATATACCCAATGCCTGGGCTTGTTTAACTGCCAGTTTTGCCTGTCGGAAAGCATCCTGTTCTGTTTTCCCCCAGTCCCATAGCTGCCCCTTTTTTGTGAGTCTGTACAGTGGCCTTAGCAGCTGTGCTAGGTGAGGTATAAAGGAACTCCAGTAACCCAGTATACCTAGAAACTCTTGCAGCTGCTTCGATGTTGTAGGGACTGGGAACGCCTGAACCTTATCTATGACAGCACTGGGTAGTACTTTGGTCTTTCCTGACCAAACCACCCCCAGGAATTTTGCGGACAGGCCCGGACCTTACACCTTTTGGGGATTTATAGCCCATCCCCTCTGTTGTAAATAGGCGGTTAATGAATCTGCCGCCTGCCCTACTGCCTCCAGTGAGTCTGATGTCAGCAGGAGATCATCAATATAATGATACAGGTTAACATCATCAGGTTTTTTCCAATCAGCCAGGTCACGCGCCACTAGATTGTGACAATACGTTGGTGAATGCACGTACCCCTGTGTCAGGACCTGAAAGGTCCACTGCCTGCCTCCCCACGTAAACGCAAATTGATCTTGCGATTCCTCAGCAATTGGGATACTGAAGAACGCATTTGCTAAATCTAGGACACAGTGATAGGTTTTTATCTCCCTACTCAACGTATCCATTAGGGAGGCAATATTGGGTACGGCCGCATGAACAGGCGGCGTGACCTTATTTAATTCTCTGTAATCCACTGTCATTCTCCACGTGCCATCCGACCTGCACACAGCCCATATAATTCCCCCATATGGCCAGTGCGCAGGTCTTATAATGCCCACTTGTTCTAATTCCTGCACCGGTCTCGATAATTCATCTTGCCCACCCGGGAGTCTATACTGCCTTACATTAGTAATCCGGCGTGGTTTCAGCAGGCAAATAGGCCCATGTTTCGCATGGCCTCTTAATATTGCCTGCACCACCCGGATACTGATACTTCTCTGTTCAAGTCTGAACTCTCCCACAATTGTCTGGAGAGCCAGACCCCATAGAATATCTATGCCCAGGATGTACTCCTGGACTGGGGCAATAGATACCTTATACTCCCGGGGTGGGAGGCGCCCAACCCCCAGGTTCAACCATGTTTGGGTGACAGGAATAGTCTGTCCCCCAAAACCACCAATCATCACTCTGTCTCCATCAAATTTGGTTGGATCTCCGTAGATAATTGATGTTTCTGCTCCAGTGTCCACTAATGCCATAACTCTTGGAATATTTTTCTGGGACCAATAAATCGTTAATTCCACATAGGGCCTCCAGTCCCATCTGGAGGCCCTAGGGGGACTAACATCCCTCGTCACGCCATCAATAGAGCTGTGTCCAATTCTTTTGCTTCCAGTGGCTCAGGCATTGTAGCCCGAGACACCTGAGGCGGCTTTTTTTTCCTATTAGGAACAATGAAATCCTCTAAGTCCATGTCGTTGTTGGCATTCTCCCTATAACCCTTACCCTTGGTTTCTTAGGGTAGGTCTGAAATTTTTGGTCGTCCTTTAGTTGTCTCCAAAGCTGGAGAAGGACATGGTTGGGCTGACAGTCAATCTTAGCAAATTGGACCCCAGCCCAAATTAAGTCATTAAACATTTGTTTCTGGGAGACCCTTATGGGTCCCGATTGAGGAGCTCGAGTAGCCGGTATTTTGGTTTTAGTCACCGGCAAGACCTCGGCTTCTTCTAGTGTCCGAATGTTGCGCCTATTCCGCAGGCGTTCTGTTTCTCCTAGGTCGGCCACTAACTGCGCAGCCTGCTGGACAACTGCCTCTGAGGCCACTAGGGGATTTAATAGAGAGACCAGAGTACCATACAGATGGGAGGGAGCTTGTTGTAAAATCAGGTCTCTCATCCCCGCTGAGAATTTGACCAGATCCAGGCCATCAAAGGTATCTTCGTAAATCGCTTCCCTTACACCTAGCTCACGGATATAATTTTGAAGGTCCTCCATGGAGGACCACATCCCTGTATGTAAAGGAACATCAGATTTATTGGGCCATACCATACGGCAGGCCACCATTAACCATTCTAGTATAGAAAGGTTTTCATCAAGATATTGATTACCTGCATATAATCTCTGTCTGAGAGCAGGATGGACGGTCATTGGGGCCAATTTGGCTATTTCCGGGCCATTCACCAGAACACTTTCTGCCCCACAATCCCACAGTCTTAACAACCAAGCTGGCACACTTTCTCTAGGTTTCTGCCTGAATCGTTGGACTAAGTCCATCAGTTCTGTTGCCGTGTACGGTCGGGCTGTTACGTGCAAGTGGGTTTGAGCGGGGGGCCACTGATCAGGCGGCACCCCTGCCGGTCTGTCCTGTACCTTTTTCGTTTTTTGAGTTATAACAGGACGGACTTCTAGTGCATCCATCAAAATTGGAGATTCAAGATCCGATTTAGATTGTTTATTTTCCTGATCAACGCAGTCCGTTGATTCAGGAGCCTGGTCATTGTTTATTGAAATGTTACAAACTTGACCTATTGGAAGACGTAGAATTGTTTTTTTCCTGTTAATATGCCAAGTTCCTGTTCTAACTTTTCAATACGATCTTTCAAAAGTTCATTTTCGTTCACTAAAGTATTATTCCTCATTTCAGCATTGTTTAAAGCATTTAATAGTGGCCATGCCACTGTAGAAGCAGCTAGTTGTCTTTCTCTTATGACTAATATATCTTTGCCTAGTCCCTGAAAGTAATCTGCTAGGCGATATGGGGAAACGTTTCCCATAACACGCAGGGGACCCCATTATTCAATGATATTTGCCAAAACATAATAAGAGGATCCCGCAAATCCTGGGATCTGCCCTGGAATTACTTTATCTAAGGGGGTGGTATTCTCCCCCTTGAACTATTAACAGAAATTCCAAAGAAAGGACAAACTCCCAGGGTGGGAGATGCCCAACCCCCGGTTTCAACCATGTTTGGGTGACAGGAATAGTCTGTCCCCCAAAACCACCAATCATCGCTCTGTCTCCCTCAAATTTGGTTGGATCTCCGTAGATAATTGATGTTTCTGCTCCAGTGCCCACTAATGCCCTAAGTCTCTGAGAATTTTTTCAGGACCAATAAATCGTTAATTCTACACAGGGCCTCCGGTCCCGTCTGGAGGCCCTAGGGGGACTAGCATTCCTCGTCATGCCAGGAATTGTTCTATGGCCAATTCATTTGCTTCCGGTGGCTCAGGCATCATGGCCCAAGACACCTGAGGCGGCTTTTTTTTTCTATTAGAAGCAATGAAATCTTCTAGGTTCCAAGTCGTTGTTGGTATTTGCAGTGTCTGATGCACAGACTCAGATATAAGTTCAAAATTTCTTAGTTCGTAGTTCTAATTTCCTCAGAGGATATCCCAAATATTCTGGTGGTATTGATTCAGATACACGGTACCGAACATTTACAACAGATGGTAATAGCAATTATACAACCTATAACTCCTGTTATCACAACCAGGAGAACCCAGACAACCATTTGACAGGATACCCACTATCTCCTGTCCCCTTACCCCACGTACGACTTACAAGGTTCGTTTGTGGGTGCTCCCCCAAGGAGCTGTTCACCAGAGCCTGCCCACCCCAGCCGGCAACCTACCAAACCTGTGAGCTCACTAACCAACCCAGGGGCAGCACAAAGGCTATACTCAGCGTAGGACGTCTCCATACGGCATACAGGTCCCCTCATTCCATACACATACCTGGTCTGCCGATGGATGGTCCTTGTCTGCTCCCACAGTGATTGGATGAGGAAGGGGAGTCCTTCCGAAAAATCTTGGGGCGCGCCTAAGGCATCCCTCTTCTCAAATGGTCCTGCAGCCGAGCAGAGGTTATCCCATCTGGGTCGCCAAATTGCTGTGCGGAATCAAACACTGTAACCCAAGTAAGATTACAAAACAGATACTGCAGCGTCTGATGCATGGACTCAGATGTGAATGATCCAAATCGTTTATTACAAGTTCTCACATCACTTATATACCTTCACAAGTTTTCTTTTTCTAGCTTTCCCATCCACCCCTACAACTTTCCCATCCACCTTTACATGTCAACAGAGCATTCTACAAAACACTCTTCAACCGTTCTCATAGGCGCTTATCCAATCAGAGCCGTGAGACGTTCTTTCTTCTTCTAGAGGTGTCCTTGGTTCTCATGCTGTTTATCTTGCTCCACAGCTGCTGCTCTGAACCGTTTTTCTTGTATTCCCAGAATTCCCCCTTTTTTGTTTATTTGCAAACTACTACCATACTATAAAATAATAACACTAATTATATTAATAACATAATCATTATAACTCAATCAAGGCCTCAATTGACAATACTCTAAATGTGAGAAAGACAAACATATAATGACAAGAAATACTGTTAACCTACTAAAAAGAACAAATACGTGCTTGGTCTGCAACTCAAGTTTTATGCAACATGGAAATAAATCCCTGAAGGTCCTGTTCTGTGTTAATCTCTAACTGGTTAGAAAGAGGTCTTCAACTTTTGTATATTCTGCTTTATTGATTTTGAACGATCGCTGAAATTTGTACAACGGATGCTTTTAGAGTGCTCATGATCATGCCTTTGGGCTAATAGAAAATTAATGGTTGTACAGCTTTTTGCATGTCAGATAGAATCAATATTAGTGAGCAAATGTGCTAGGGTATCACTAGGGGCATTATTACTTACTGACCCTTGAGAAACAACAACCTGCAGAAAAAGAGAGAGAAAGAACATGATGGTGGTGAATGCAATAGGCAGTGCCAGCAAGGCGTCCCCTGCTTCAAGGTGCACTTTTCCTCTCTCACCCATCACAGATTCTCTCGTTTTTATTCTTCTCAGGGTCCGAATGGTATTTTTCATTTGTACACTGCATCCGCATGGCCAGTGCGTGATACAGAGCCCAAGTGGAACACCTGCTTGCAAAACAGAATAAACTACCAAGGTTAGCTCTCTTAGCGTGCGCCTTTGCCTCAGGTGCTGCATGGTCATATTTTAAAAACCCCGATTAGTGGGATCAAAGAGAGTTAATCATTCTGTAATACAGTGTTATCCCTTTGCCTGGGATTCCTTCCCAGGTTTTGTCTTTGCAAATCAAGAGAAGGCTAATTGATAGGCTGATAGCATCATAACCAAGTGTTACTAATACATTAAAAGAGCCATTCCCGTAGATTCCAGGATTGATAACATTAAATCCTGTTTAATTCACATTCAATCTACTACTAAAATAAAAGAAGCACACAACTACCTAGATAACTCCTAATAACTCTAATTCTTGAGACTATATTGATAACACAGGAAAATCACCCATTATATGATACCACTACTACTGCTGCTATTTGCAATATAACAAGTTACAAAGCAATACCAATAAATAAGAAGCACACAATCCCAGTCATTATGAAGGCTGGATGCTATTTTCTGCCTTGAGGTGAGGCCGAACGTATCGTGCTGGAACCCACGTAGGGCCAGTCCCTGTGGAAACACAAGCATATCCACGACCCCAAGTTATCAGTGGTAAGGGACCTTCCCAATGCCCTGTGGCCATATTCCGAACATTGACCATTGGCCGTTCCTTGAGCATTGGGGAAGCCCCAAAATGACGATCCACACGTGTTGTATCTGTATGATCACGATTCAAAAAATTCAGCACAAGCAAAGCCTTACATAATCTTTCTTGTGGTGTGTCTCCCGTATTCCCCCATTTTTGTTTATTAAGAATAGATTTCAATGTTAGATGAGTACACTCAATGATAGCTTGTCCAGTGGGAGAATGAGGAATGCCTGTATTATGTCTAACCCCCCATTCTTGGAGGAAAGTTCGTGGGGCTTTACAAGTATATGCAGGTCCCTTATTGTCTTTAACCAAGTTACACGCAGGCTGCAGAGATGCAGCAGCAGGCAACGTAGGCGGGACGGAGGAAGGCAGCAGCGTGGCGAGTGTCGGGGGTGGAGTGGAGGGCAAGAGCGTGACAAGCGTCGCGGGCAGAGCTGATGGCGGGATCAGCGTGATGAGTGACAGGGGCGGAGCCGAAGGCAGCAACGACGGGGGGTTGTGATTTCTCTTCTCCACGGTCAGGGATGGGGTCAGAGCCAAGGATCGAATCCGGACCAGGACTGCTTTCTGCACCGAGGGGCAGAGGTGGGGGTGGGAGGGAGGGCGATGGGGAATAGCCAGAAGAAATTCTTCTTTGTCAAATTTGTTTAAGTCCTTTTAATTATTTGGTGCCAAACAGATAAAAGTTTAGCAGCCGTTCTGTCTTTAGTAATAGAAGCCTCCTGGAGTTTTGCGCCAATTTTGTCCCAAAGCTCTCCATCAGAAGAAAATCCAGTTTTCAGAAATTCAGGGACGTTTTTGCTTGTCCATTTGAGAAAAGTACCTAATGCTGAGGTAGGTACAGGCTGATTCTGAAACGTTAAAACTAACCGGAATGCTGCAAACTTTGCTGCTCCTTCGTTAGTGAATTCCCCATGGTTCCAGACTGCTCACCTTCTGTCCTGCAGAATGGTGCAGGTGCGCGCGAAACAATTTCACTGTAGTTCAGTCGGGCGGCGCTGCCAGACCGGGCTCGCTCAGCCTCGGCTTGATTTGCCCCACACAGTGGGCGCCATTTGCAGCGTCTGATGCACGGACTCAGATGTGAATGATCCAAATCGTTTATTGCAAGTTCTCACATCACTTATATACCTTCACAAGTTTTCTTTTTCTAGCTTTCCCATCCACCCCTACAACTTTCCCATCCACCTTTACATGTCAACAGAGAATTCTACAAAACACTCTTCAACCGTTCACACAGGTGCTTATCCAATCAGAGCCGTGAGATGTTCTCTCTTCTTCTAGAGGTGTCCTTGGTTCTCATGCTGTTTATCTTGCTCCACAGCTGCTGCTCTGAACAGTTTTTCTTGTATTCCCACAAGGTATGGTTTATTCAGTGCTGCCCAGACACCGGGTGTAAGGGGGATTGTTTCTCCTAACTTGCACACCATCTGGAAAAATCATGCTACAGATATAGGATGAACTAATACATAATCAATAGTTTTCATGAAATTTGGATACCTATTCATTACACCCCCGAGAGTTCATTAGCATGCAGACCCTCCCCTCTTGCGCGTGCAAGCTATGCAAGCCGAGCGACAGGCAGCCGCTGCAGCTATGCAGGCACTGGCCGGTACAACAACTAATTTGGCTTCAGAGTTTGACGTGCCTGTTCGGGGTATCACACAGCCTGTGTGTTCCTCGGCGGGTCAAGTAAAAGCATTGGTAGGGGCTGCAGCTCCTGATCTTTCAAATGACACTGCTACTGAGTCATCTGCAGTATTGCAGCAGGAAAAAGGGGCTATATCTGACATCACCCCTGATGGACACTGCCAGGAGCAGCCTCCTGCAGAATCAGAGAGCGTCGGTGAGGGTGAGGGATTAGAAAAACTGGATTGCAAGGTTAAAATATTAACAGAGCGATTATGTAATCTGGAAATCTGTATGTGGCAAAAAAGAGATAGGGGGCCTGACCGAGGCTCTCAACTAGTGCTTTCTATGGGTCCTGACCTACCGATAGTGCCTTTTGCTCCACCGACTCATCCGGCAGCGCCGCCCGACTGAACTACAGAGAGCTTGTTTCGCGCGTGCCCGCACCGTTCTGCGGGACAGGGGATGAGCGGTCGGGATCTGCGCGGAGTTCACTGGCGAGGGAGCAGCCGGTAAATCTTGCAGCGTTACAGTGAGTTAACGTTTCTGAATCAGCCTGTAGTTACCTTAGCATTAGTTACTTTTCTCAAATGGTAAAGCAAAAATGTTCCTAAATTTCCGAAAACTAGATTTTCTTTCTATGGAGAGTTTTGGGACAAAATTGGTGCAAAACTCCGGGAGGTTTTTATTACTATGACAGCACGGCTGCTAAACTTTTATCTGTTTGGAACCAAATAATGGAAGGGCTTAAACAAATTCGACAAGGAAGAATTTCTTCCGATTATTCCCCATCGCCCTCCCTCCCACCCCCGCCGCTACCCCTCAGTGCAGAAAGCAGCCCTGGTCTGCATTCGATCCTCAGCTCCGACCCCACCCCTGACCGCGGGGAAGAGAAATCGCGACTCCCCCTTTTTCCCCCCCCCCATCGCTGCTGCCCTCGGCTCCGCCCCTGGCGCTCATCCCGCTCCCACCCTCCGCCCCACCCCCGTTGCTCGGGGTGACGCTGCTTTCCTTTACCCCGCCTACGTCCCCTCACGCTGCGTCTCTGCAGCCTGCGTGTAACTTAGAGCAAATAACGGACCTGCTTATATTCGAAGGCATTCGAACTTTCCTCCAAGAATAAGGTGCTAGATATATTACAGGCATTCCTCATTCTCCCACTGAACAAGCTATCATTGATCATACTCATCTAACATTGAAATCCATTCTTAATAAACAAAAAAGGGGGATATGGGAGACACACCTCAAGAAAGACTGTAAGCGTTTTGCTTTCTCTGTGCCATCTGTCAATAAAGCAGAGCCAGCCTCTCGGTATCAATGGGTTGTACTGCCTCAAGGCATGAAGAATTCTCCAATTATGTGTCAGATATTCGTAGCCACACCTTGCAACCTATTTGTAAAGCAAACCCTCATATGATCATTTATTATTACATGGATGGCATACTGTGCTGTCAGGAACAGCCTTTTGATAATAGCTGGGAAATGTAATTAATCTCCCATCTCTCTCAATTTGGCCTTACAGTGGCACCGGAGAAAGTGAAACGCACCTTTCCTATGTTAAATTTGGGTTGGAAATTATCAGATGCTATGATATACCCTCAGACTGTAGAATTGAAAATTGACATTTCCACACTCACTGACTCACAAACTCTTTTAGGTCACTTACGACGGCTACGGCCAACGGTTGGCATTTCTAATGTTCAATTAGAACTGTTGTTGTTAAGAGGGAGCTGTGCTAATGATGCGATCGTACTGACGCCTGAGGCTAAGCAGGCTCTAATTCAGATTAACGCCCAGATCAGCGAGTAGCGTAGTTCCTGGAAAAAAACTGACTGGATTGGAATACCTCGGTATTCAAAATGACCAGTGGATGGTCACACAGTATATACTGACACTAGATGCTGGAGCCACAAAGCTACCTGTGTGTGGTGGGACAATAGCTGGAAGCATCGGTTTGTGCCAACAGAGCTGTGAGACAGTTTACAAACTATGGAACTAAAAGCAATTTTATGGGCCTTTACTGCGTGGCCAAATGAACCTCTAAATGTTGTAACTGATTCCCTCTACGCGGCTGGCGTATGTCAAAGAATTGAGGATGCCTACATTAGAGACAACAAGAATGTGTGCCTTATCTCTCTGTTTACATCTTAAACACACATTACAGCAAAGAAAGGAACCATAGTGTGTCATCCACATTCGCAGTCACCTAAACACTGTTGGTTTAAAGGAGGGTAATGCTGTTGCTGATAAATTGGTTGTTGTAACTCCTGTTAATCTGTTTGATGCTGCTTGTAGCTCTCGTGAGATGTTCCATCAAAATGCCCGTGGTTTACATAAACAGTTTAATATTGGTGTGAATGATGCAAGGTTGATAGTTCAAACATGTCCATAGTGCAGTTACCGTAATGGTGGCTTTGGGTTGGGGACTAATCCCTGAGGACTGAAAGCATTGGAAGTGTGGCAAACGGATGTCACCCATATTGCAGAGTTTGGTCGATTGCGATATGTTCACGTTGCTATCGACACTTACTCTGGATTTATATGGGCTTCTCCTTTAGCAGGTGAATCTGCTAAATACGTCATTAAACATTGGATTGCATGTCTTTCTATCTTGGGAGTTCCAAAACAAATTAAAATGGATAATGGGCCAGCCTATAAGTCGCAGTCAGTACAGTCCTTTTTGCAAAAGTGGGGAGTTCAACATAAGTTCGGTATTCCACATGCTCCTACAGGTCAGGCTATTATAGAACGCACACATGCTGCACTAAAAACACAACTAAGCAAGAATGAGCGATATACGTGATGTGCCAGATCGCCTCATGAGCGTTCTTTTCTCCCTTAACTTCCTTTTTGTACGAGGAGGCTCATTGGTACATGCTATAACTTTGCATCATTCAGGCACTAGTATGAGAGTGCTATCTGAGTCTGCAAAAGTATCTTACATAAGATCCATTGACTGGAGATTGGAAGGGCCCAAGTACTATCATACTTGTAGGAAGAGGTTATTTTTGTCTTTCCACAGATGATGGCCCTGTTTGGATTCCTGCTCGCAGTGTTCGCCCTTGGTGCAGAAGCACTACCTGAACCGCACCAAATCAACTCGTGGCAAAATATGTGGGTCACCTGGACTAAATCAACAGGCCGGACCAACTTCTGCTTAGCACTTGCTTCTGCCACTGATCCCTTCCAAACTTGTTTTATAGGGATGTTGTTTCTCAATGATTCTGACTTTTCTGCTTACTCCACAGGTAGTTGCAATGTACTGGATACTCCAGGTGATTGTTCTTTCAAGCTTCTTAGGAGTCTCAATACCACTATACCCTGGGACTCACAGGAGTTAAATCTTCTTGGAACTCAAAAGATCGGTAACACATCTAAGGGATGGAAGAAAACATGTTTTATGTTTGGAAATACCAGGAAATGTTTTTGGGAGTCCATGTTACATTGGTAAATTCACTATATTTTCTCTCACTTTCCAGGACATGCGTGACATCCACTCTAAACATAGCGCACGGGTAGCATTAGCTGTCCTTATACCAGGGGCTGTTGCTGGGAATAGGTATTATAACTATTAGTATAGTTATCCGTATTGTAAAATGCTTACTTAACAAAATGTCCACTACTGTCTTGCTTGCACAAAAGGAAAAAGGGGGAATGGTTGTGCGTACTCCCATTGCAGCTCACGGAACCCACAAAAAGAACGGTGTCAGGATGTGAAACGATGAGAAAGACTGAAACCAGGCTTGAAACGACCATGAACTCATAGTGATTGGGATTGTGTGCTTCTTATTATTTGGTTTTGCTTTGTGACTTGTTGTATTGCAAATAGCAGAGTAGCAATCGTTGTTGTGTGGTTTTTATTTTTTTTTTTATTTTTTTTAGTAATAGATTGAATGTGAATTAACAGGATTTAATGTTACTAATGCTGAAATCTATGGAGATAGCTATTTTAATGTATTAGTAGCGCTAAGACAAAACCTGGAAAGGAATCCCAAGCAAAGGGCTGACCCTATATTATAGAATGATTAACTCTCTTTCATCCCACTATTCAGGAATTTAAAATATGATCATGCAGCACCTGAGACAAAGGCACACGCTAAGAGAGTTAACCTTGATAGTTCATTCTGCAAGCAGATGTTCCATTTGGCCTCTGTATCACGCACTGGCCATGCGGATGCAGTGTACAAATGGAAAATACCCTTCGGACCCTGAGAAGAATAAAAGAAAGAGAGAATCTGTGGTGGGTGAGAGAGGAAAAGTGCACCTTGAAGCGGGGGACGCCCTGCTGGCACTGCCTATCGCATTCACCACCCTTTTTCTGCAGGTTGTTGTTTCTCGAGGGTCAGTAAGTAGTAATGCCCCTAGTTCTATCTGGCATGCAAAGTTCCTCGACTATTAATTTTCTATTAGCCCAAAGGCATAACCATGAGCACTCTAAAAGCATCTGTTGTACAAATCTTAGTGATTTTTCAAAATCAATATATCAGAATACATAACAGTTGATGACCTCTTTCAAAGCAATTAGAGATTAGCACAGAATGGGGCCCTCAGGGATTTATTTCCAGGTTGCAGAAAGTTGGGCTGCAGACCAAACACGTGTTTGTTCTTTTTAGTAGGTTAACAGTATTTCTTGTCATGATATTATGTTTGCTTTGTCTCCTTTCTCACACTTATAGTATTGTCAATCGAGGCCTTGATTGAGTTATAATGATTGCATTATTAATATAATTAGTGTTATTATTTTATAGTATGGTAGAAGTTTGCTAATAAACAAAAAAGGGGGAAATGTGGGAACGTAAGAAAAAACTGCACGGAGCAGCAGCTGTGGAGCAAGATAAGCGGCATGAGAACCAAGGACACCTTTAGAAGAAGAAAGAACATCTCACGGCTCTGATTGGCTAAGCACCTGTGTGAACAGTTAAAGAGAGTTTTGCAGAATGCTCTGATAACATGTATAAATAGAGTAGTGCTTAACAATAAAGCAGACTAATAGCTTTTAACCACATTGGTGTGCTGTTATGTCTCTAGCGCGTCCTGAGAGTCCAGAGACTTCCCCACAACTAAGGGTAAGGGTTATAGAGAGAATACCTGTGGGAATACAAGAAAAACTGTTCAGAGCAGAAGCTGTGGAACAAGATAAACAGCATGAGAACCAAGGACACCTCTAGAAGAAGACTGAACATCTCACGGCTCTGATTGGATTTAGAAGGGAGGGCAACAATGGCAAATTGATTTCTCGGAACTCCCAAGAAAAGGGGGGTGTTGCTGTATGTTGGTACTGGTACCTTTTTACAGTAGCCAGAGGCATTCCCTTGTAGAACTAATAAGGCACGTGGAGTAACTATAGTATTGTTATAGGAGGTTATTCCAAGATGCTGAGGAACTACTTGGTCTGTCAAGGAAAGTGCACCGTGGAAAGTTAAACTCATAAAGAGAAGATGAGTTGGTTACTAATTTGCTTTATTTCAGTGTACACGGGGTGGTGTCTGTGGCAAGTTGATGTTGTGTGCTGTTACATTTTGTATTTTGGTTGCAATAGTACTATGTTTTGTGTTATATTTATTTATTTGTTATTGTTAAATGTGTGATTGTCACTCTTCTCCCTTCTATTTGGATCAACCTTACATTTCTATACTTAACAATGGCTGCTATTAAGGAAAGTAATAACACTCTCATTAGTGGGCATGAATATCATAATGGAAGTAATATAATGAGCAGGTGTCGTTTGGGTAAAGGTTTCTGGTGGCTGTGCAGAGATGGGAGAGCTCGAACTCCCACCAGGCATAGTGAGAACTATTTGGAGCCAGTATCTAAATCCAAGGAGGGTTAAAAGGGTAAATAACCCATTGGTAAGGTATAATACAGGATACCATAGCTTCGTGAGAGCCCTTATCCCGGTCTTAGGAGTAGCTCAGCTGGAAAAAGCTGTAGTGAATATCTCTGCAACTCTACAAATAGTAGAAAATGCCACAACAAACTCATTATGAGCAATCCAAGAGGAGGAATCCTCTTTGTCCAAACTAGTACTCCAAAACAGGATGGCATTAGATCTATTAACAGCTAAAGAAGGAGGGGTATGCACAATAATAAATCAGAGTTGCTGTGCTTACATAAATAAGGATCTGAGAACAGACTTAAGGAAAATCTGGGAGCAAAAAAAAGTCCTGCATAGGACAAGTATCGATAACACGACTGGGAAACAGATCTATGGGGCTCACTTACTAGCTGATTACCGAACCTAAAATGGTTAAGGCGGCTTTTCCTGGCGTGCATCATACCGGTACTATTGGCGGGCCTTACCTGTGCGTAATGAGGTGTTCCATGTGCCTATGCTGGAATACTAGAAGGGAGTACGAGGTATGGAAGAGACATGAGTTAAGGCAAAAGGTGGAAAGTGGGGCTTATTTCACACACTAAGAAGGAATAATCTAGCAGGTGGAAATCCTGCTAGATTAAAGAAAAGGGGGGAATTGAAAGGTGAGAAGGGCCCCATAAGTGAAAGTAAAAAGGCAAGAAAGCTTCACAGTGACTGAGAATAAGGGGGGTGAAGGGGAATAGTTTGAGATAGTTTATAGAAGCAAGAATGTAGAGCTTGTTAGAAAATAAGGGATGGCAGACACTGGGTCTGGGATAGTGAGGGGGATGAAGGCCATAAAGATAAGGGTTTGAGAACAGCCCAAGGACATTTGGCAGGGAGGCGATTAGATATCCACAGGGCAAGAAGAAACCAGTTTGGGGGGATGCCCCCCCAAAAGGTCAGAAGTTTACAGTGAAAAAGGTCAGAAGCCTTTGCGAGGAAGATGACAAATCTTCATCCCACGACCCACTACGCACACGCAAGAGGGGAGGGTCTGCATGCTAATGAACTCTCAGGGGTGCAATGAATATGTACCCGAATTCCGGGAAAACTATTGATTATGTATTAGTTCACTTTCTCAGCGTAGTAGACTTTTGGAGAATGCATGTTCCAAACTATAGCCTCACTGTAATTCTCCTTTATCAGATGACAAAGAAAAGGTATAATTTTGTGTGGGGTCCTGAGAAGTAGCAGGCTTTCGAGCAAATCAAACAGGAGATAGCCCAAGCTGTGCCCCTTGGGCCAGTACGGATGGGACAGGATGTAAAGAACATCCTCTACACTGCTGCTGGAGAGAAAGGTTCCACTTGGAGTTTGTGGCAAAGAGCCTCGGGAGACACCCGAGGCCGAGCTCTGGAATACTGGCACAGAGCATATAGTGGGACCAAAGAGTGCTACACTCCAACTGAAAAGGAGATCTTAGCTGCGTATGAGGGGGTTCTGTAGTAATCAGTACTGAAACGCAGCTCCTTCTAGCACCTTGACTGCCAGTATCAGAAAATGAAAAGGAATTTGCTCTGTTCACAAATGGATCATGTCATATTTTGGGGAAGCATCGCAGATGGAAAGCTGCTGTATGGAGCCCCACACAACAAGTTGCAGAGGCCACTGAAGGGAAAGGAGAATCAAGCCAATTTGCAGAGGTAAAGGCTGTCCAACTGGCCTTAGATGTTGCTGAATGGGAGAGGTGGCCAATGCTTTATCTTTACACTGACTCATGGATGGTGGCAAATGCCTTATGGGGGTGGTTACAGCAGTGGAACAAGAATAACTGGCAAAGAAGGGGTAAACCTATTTGGGCTGCTGAACTGTGGAAAGACATTGCTGCCCGAATAAAGGATATGGTTGTAAAGGTGCACCATGTAGATGCTCATGTGCCCAAGAGTCGGGCTACTGAAGAACAGCAAAATAACCATCAGGTTGATCGAGCTGCCAAAATTGAGGTGGCTCAAATAGACCTGGACTGGCAGAACAAGGGTGAATTATTTCTAACTCGCTGGGCCCATGAGACCTCGGGCCATCCAGGAAGAGATGCAACATATAAATGGGCTAGATACTGGTGGGTAGACTTAACTATGGACGCTATTGCACAGGTTATCCATGACTGTGACACATGCGCCAAAATTAAACAAGCCAAGAGGATGAAACCTCTCTGGGGAGTAGGGCAATGGCAAAAGTATAAATATGGGGAGGCATGGCAGGTTGACTATGTCACCTTGCCACGATCTTGCAATGGTTAGCTGTCATGGTTTTGTGATTTTTGGTTTTCGGTATTCCACATCACAATATCATGTAGTACACTGGGAGTTAAAGTGTTAATGCTCCAGTTCCAGGTACCTGTCTCCGAAGAAGTACATGTCCCAGGGGGCCACATGATCAGCAAGGAAGATAGGTCACAGAAGTCACGGGATCTCACTCAAACAGGAACTTGTCCTTTTTTTATTTTCGCTCGCTGCCTTTCAGAGGATGTGGGAGTGCTTCCTAGCCATGTGCTTTCAGGTTTGCTCGGTTTTGGAAAACTCTCTCTCTGCTAGTTTATTTGACTTATTAGTCTCAATTTCAATTAGATTGTATTATATTTTTTTATCTTGCATTCCGATATCATAGTTAGTAAAATAAGTTTTCTTCCATAGATCATTGCCGCTGTTCTGTTTTTCTTCCTTGAGCCCTTCCATCTGCCTACTCCTTTCCTTTTTTCCTTCCCATTTTTGGGGGCCAGGGGGCCCACGGTCCTACTGCCCCCCTGTCACGGGCATAGATTGATCTAGATAACTCCTTGATATAAGCATTATGTGCTTACTATGGTAGTGGCAACCACTGGGTGGCTTGAAACATATACAGAGCCCCATGCTACTACCCAAAACAGTGTACTGGGTCTCGAGAAACAAGTCCTATGGTGACATGGCACTCCAGAAAGAATTGAGTCAGATAATGGGACTCATTTCAAAAATTCTCTTGTAAATACTTGGACCAAAGAGCATGGCATTGAGTGGATTTATCATATCCCCTATCATGCACCAGCTTCTGGTAAAATTGAATGATACAATGGGTTGTTAAAAACCATGTTGAAAGCAATGGGTGGCGGAACATTTAAGTATTGGGAGAAGCATTTGGCAGAAGACACCTGGTTGTAAACTGTTGACAACTCTTCTGCAGGGGTGCGACCATTGTCTCTTCTGGCACATCACTGTGATATGACACTGGGCCTAGGATCTTCTGAAGCTCTTCTTTCAATGGTGACAAAGACAGACTACTCCTCTGGCTGAGATAGGTGACCCATCATGCCACTGTCTGTGCTTAGGCCGCTCCTGTCTTAGGAAGGTGGGTCAGATCTTTCATCTACCCCTGAATTGGCAAGGTCATCTTAACTACAACTTCAGATGTTTTGGTTATTGGCTCTACTGCCTGTAATGCGGAGTAGGTGGCCACTAACTGTTTTTCAATCATTCTGTACCTCTCTTCTGCTCCGTGCCAGACCTGAAACGAGAACCCAACTGGGGTTCTAACAGAATTCTGGCACTGCCATAGGCCCCAGCCGAAGCCATCCTGAGTTACATGGACATCTAGTTTGGCTGGAAGGGTGGGATCAAATATACCCAGTGCCTGGGCCTGTTTAAAAGCTAGTTTGTCTTGCTGGAATGCCTCTTGTTCCATTCTCCCCCAGTCCCATTTTTGGCCTTCCTTTGTGAGTCGATACAAAGGCCTCAGCAGCTGTACCAAGTGGGGTATAAAGGAATGCCAGTATCCCGATTGTCATGGTTTTAAGATTTTGGTTATTGTTATTCCACATCATAACATCATGTAGTTCACTGGGAGTTAGAGTTAACGCTCCAGGTCTGTGGATCGTCGATAGTTCTGGGTATATGGTTCTCAGAAGAGAAGTACGTACTACGTACCCCAGAGCACTTTGCATTGTTCTGTTTTAGTTTTCTGTGCAGCGGTGTTGCCAACCTCCTCGCAACCCTGCCCACTCAACAACACCGCATCAGCGCCCTTACCGTCTGCGCCCCTAACCCAGCACAGGGACACGAGAGACTCATTCTTAGAATGTAGCTCAAGTGCCAATTTATTGCTGCGCAACAGCTGCTTATATACCGTGACACACAACCGCCCCATGAACCTGTGACCCATTAAGCACCACCCAGAACCACCCCTGTAACTACCACCCACCGTAGCCCGAGTACCACCCACAAGAGGGAAAGATAAAAACTGTTCACAGATCATGAGACACTCTCTTTTTGCCTTTCCATTCATCCCGTCTAGACATCTCACCTTCAGCATTAGAGTAAGGCCTTTAGTTTTTGGATTCTCTCATTTTATTTGATTTATTAGCTTCAATTGTATTATATTGTATTATATTGCGTTATCTTGCATTCTGATATCATTTTAGAAAATTAGCTTTCTTCCTCAGATCATTGCCACAGTTTTGTTTTTAGGCCCATCTCCTTACCTTTTCCCCTTTCCTGAGGTGTGGATCCGAGGGTCCTCCTGCCCCATTAGTCATGGAACCGGGCCGAACCAGCCCGTAAACCGTTGACACCCAATATACACAAAAGCCCCCCCCCACAAAATGTGAAGGAAAAGGGATAGGGAGATGAGAGCTGGGCTCAAGAAAGGAAAAAAAAAAAAAAAAAACAGCGGCAACAATCTATGGAGGTAAACTTATTTTACTAACTATGATATCGGAATGCAAGATAACACAATATAATACAATCTAATTTAAATTGAGACTGATAAATCAAATAAGATAGGAGAGAGAGTTCCTGAGACCGAGTCAACCCTGAAAAGCTTGGTACGGCTAGGAAAGCACCCTCCAGCACCCACTGTCAGGCAGTAAGAGACCGCCCCACCAGGAAGGGCCAGATCCCATGACTTCCACGATGTATAGGAACAGGTACCTGGAATTGGAGCATTAACACATGAACTCCCAGTACACACCATGATGTTATGATGTGGAATACTGAAAACCCAAAAACACAAAACCATGACACTCATCCAAGTAAATGGGCTACTACGAAAAGAGGCATCCAGTATCTAAGGGAATTAGCTGTGATGGAGTTGTCATACAATCTCACATTTGATTCTGATTATCCAAATCCAGATCATGATCACAATAGAATTAGGCGTACACCAGTTATGTCCTGTGTGGGAATTCAAAAAAGGCTTTTCAGAGCAGAAGCTGTGGAGCAAGATAAATGGAATGAGAAAGCAATGCTGAGAACCAAGGACACCTCCAGAAGACTCGAAACAAAAGTCAAGTAAGCTGCGTGATGGCTGTGTGATGACATCCCTGATTGGAGGAAGAGAGTGTGGCTAGGAACAACTCATGACTGTTTGGATAAGCGCCTACATGCACGGTTAAGGAGTGTTTGTGGAATGTTTTATTGACATGTAAAGGGATGTGGGAAAGTTACAAGAGACCGCCCCACCCGGAAGGGCCAGATCCCATGACTTCCATGATGTATAGGGATAATGTAAGATATTATTCTTTTACATCATTGTCTCAAAGCTTGCTGGGGACACAGATGAACAAGTCCAAGCAAGTCCTGGGCAAGGGTTGAGAAATCCTTTGTCTGAGGGACACAGATGGACAAGGCCAGGGGCAACGAGAGAGAGATAAGCCGCAGCTTAATGGCCGTGAAGCGGTCTTTTGTGTGGGCTTATCTCGAGGAAGGTGGCCATCTCAGGAGGTGCTGCACATGACTCTTACCCAAGCACCCAGGAATTCCATGATGGCAGAAGAAGAAGGATAAAAAGGAGACCTGCAATCATGAGGTTGAGGTTTTCTGGCAACAGATTCCTCATGAAGAAGAAGAGGTTTCTGACATGAGAAGCCTCACAACATGCCTCTCTCCTCCTGGACTTGCTCTGCGCTCTACCAGCATGCTGAAGAAGAACAAAGGCGTCTGCCATCAGATTCCTCACTACGGAATTTCTGCATGCTGACAGACTCTCCTGGGCCTGCTACCTGAGTACTGCTGCTTCCTCCCAGATTGGCTCTGCGACTTCTTCCTGCTACCGGCTTGCTGCCCAAGGCCGGCCATGCTGCTGCTCTCCCCCCCCCCCACTGCTTTTGCCTCGGACCTTTGAAACATCGTGCAACGGGACCGCTGCTGGATCCTGGTGGTGGCTATCCCCGCTTTATGCAATTCTTGCTTCTTTCCTATCTTTTCTATCGCCCTCCTTCCCTTCCCCGTCTCCCTGATTAGGATTTATAATAAACTGGTTGGACTAACACATGAACCACTGTTTCTTAATCTCACACCAGGTATACAGATATTAAAAGAACCTCATCTCCCTCCTATAAATTGGAGTGAGACAGTTTTTATTGGCATAGTCAGTTCAGGATACCCGCTGTGAGAGTGTTGTCCTTCCAGATACGGATTGAAACCTCTTCTGTGTGTACCTCCTGGAGTTACAAGGAGAGAGATTTTTTGAAAATTTATATGTGAGTCCTTCTCCAGGAAGGCTGCTCCATATTCTGAAACTTTGCTGTTTATGTGCGTACCTCTTGGGGACATATTTTGACTATTTGCATATTGTTTAATACGTGTGTGCCTCCTCGGGAAGATCTCTCTGCATTTGTCTTGTAACTTAAGTGCGAAATTTGCAGTTTGAAACCTCTTCTGTGTGTACCACCTGGAGTTGCAAGGAGCGACGTTTCTGCAAATTTAGACACGAATCCTTCTCCAGGAAGGCTGCTCCGTATTCTGAAACTTTGCTGTTTGTGTGTACACCTCTCAGGGATGTATTTTGACTATTTGCATATTGTTTAATACGTGTGTGCCTCCTCAGGAAGACCTTTCTTCACTTATCGTGTAACTGAAGTACAAAATTTGAACCTTTTTTGTGTGCACCGCTTGGGGAAAGTGAGGAAGTGATATTTTGTGACTTAAACGTGTGTGCCTCTCCAAGAAGTTTTATTTACTTTACCGAAACCTAGAAAGTGTTGCTTCAGCTTCTTTGCGCTCCCCCCAAAGAAAGGGAGGAGTGGTTTGAGCTGTGTGCACCTCCTGGAGCTGCAAGGAGTAAACTGAAGTGTGTCTTGTAACTTAGGTGTTGCGTTTGCAGTTTTTCTTCATATTGAAACCTAATAGGTGTTGTTTTTGCCTCTTGTCTTTGTGTGCGCCCCTCGACGGAAGGGAGGCGTGATTGGAGCATTTGCATTTGTTTAGGTGTGGTGTACCTCCCTGGGAGGAGGGGTAAGGAGTAACTGAGCTTTTGAATACGTGTACCTCCTCCTCCCTTTCATTGTATTGAGAAATGAGTGACAGTATTGCCAGTATGAAAAGTGAAGATGTGTTATTTGACCTTTTAGAAAAGCATGGTGCTTGGCCCTCTTCATCGGGGTGGATTGGGCACATCAAAATTGGCAGAGTTTGCAGAGTGTTTTGGACCGCATTAGTGTTTTACAGAATGAGGCTCATACCCGAGCTGGAAAAGGGAAGTCGTTTGTGCAGTATTCGGGGCTGCTTTAAAAGCTGCCGTGGAGTTCTGAAATGAAAAGCATTCGGCAGAACTCCAAACCATACAAGCACTACAGGAATAGGTTAGAGTTGCACAAGAATTGCTAAAAACTCTGCAGAATCAAATAGTTAATCTGGAAGAACAATTAGAGAGAAACATAATTCGGCTTTGTTGCAGATGGCTTTCAAGGAACTGTTAACATGTAAGGATACTAGCGATACTGTCACCCATAGTTTGCCTCAAGAAAAAACTTTCCCTCAGGAGGAACTACAAGAAATAAAGGAAAGACTAGACAAATTAGAAACCCCAATAGCCCCATTGCGTCCTTTGATAAAAACCGAATTGAGTAAGGAGAGGACAAGATAAGGATTAACTCTTGTTTAGGAATGTAGGTAAGCAGGATGTGTGGTCAGATAAGAAAAGGACATCTGGAAACTCTGTTGCAACATTACACAAGGAATGGGTCAGGATCGGATTACTTCTGTCAGAGACAATGGGTCTTCTCCCGTGACCATCAAAGGAGACCCCCCACTGCTCATGGCGGGACCATATGTTGATAAGTCAGGAATGTAATGAATATGTATGCAAATTCCCCTGATTGTGTATTCGTTCGGCCTATATCTGTACCAAGCTTCTTTCTTACATTGGGCAAGATAGGTGGAAATATCCCCCTTGCACCCAGTGCCTGCGCAGCACTGATTAAAACGTACCTGCTTCATAATCTGACTTTGGGTTGTGGAGTCTGATTCCGCGAATCAATTTGGCACCCCAGATGGGACCATCTCTGCTTGGCTGCAGGACCGGCTGAGAGGGGGGACGCCTTTGGCACACCCCGAGATTGCTCGGAAGGACTCCCCTACCTCATCCGATCACTGCGGGAGTAGACAAGGACTATCTATCGGTGGACCAGGTACGTTTAGGAAAGGAGGGGAACCTGTAAGTCGTAAGGAGACATCCTACGCAGGGTGGATAGCCTTTGTGCTGCCCCTGGGTTAGTGAGCTCACAGGTTTGGTAGGTTGCCATCTGGGGTGGGTAGGCTCTGGCGAGCAGCTCCTTGGGGGAGCACCCACAAACGGACCTTGTAAGTCGTACGCGGGGTAAGGGGACAGGATATAGTGGGTATCCTGTCAAATAGTTATCTGGTTGTAATAACAGGAGCTATAGCTTGTATATTTGTTATTACCATCTGCTGTAAATGTTCGGTACTGTGTATCTGAATCAATACCATCAAAATATTTGATTAAGCCGGCATTGTGTGAACGTGGTGTGAGCGAGACGTAGCTAAGCTACGGAGCGAGAGCGGAGCCCCCAATCCGCAGTTCCATGCTCCCGCGAGGGAAACGGCCGGAGACGGACGAAGCGGAAGTTGTCTTTTTCTGTTGTTTGTCCATCCATACAGGTTTTCTGTTTATGGATTGGGATGGTGATGGGAATTTATACTTTATAAATTGGGAAGAGGGGCCTGAGGAAAGGTGTGCGTTCCACCCGGAAAACGAGTGTTGCCCCATTTATATTATATGTTGTCAAGTGTGTGAAGAAATATATCAGGGTTGGTGGCGTCATTTGTGTCCGGAGTGCCACCGTGAGTGGTGGACCGACCATCACAGACTAGCGTGGGGAAATTTTAGAGTATTGAGAGTTACTTGTGAAAACCTTAGGGCAATAACAAACCAGTGAGACAACATTATGGGAGGGTCACAGGGAAAGGAAATACCGGGAAGACCCCCTGGGTTGTATTTTGGCTCACTGGAGAAACATTGCTGGTGAGCCAGGGGGAATATTGAATAAGAAATCGGGAACATAAATGGAGTAATGGGACCAGTTTTATAATTGAGTACCCTAATCATAAGACCAAGCGCTGGGTGTTTGTGGAAGTTGAAGAACTGTATTGTTTGATTTGTGGATTTGGAAGGCACTGGGAGAAACTGTCTTGATGATATATGGATGTGCAATTGTTAATGGTATATGGAAATGTAATTGAGGGTGTACAAATAGTGGAATTGTGGAAAAGCAAACAAAAACAAACAAGCAAACAACAACAAAAAAAACAACGGCAAAAAGGTTAAGGAAAACAGCGAGTTCGGGATATTAGAGTTTGGGTTGGCACGAGAACACATCCCCCGCACTACCACCCCCACCGCGGCTTGTAAGAACAACTCGGAGTGAGAGAAAGAACTGGGGCCGGAGCCTCCCGCTGTAACTGTGCAGGGTATATTACTTGTGAATGGGGATGGGACGGGACAGTGAGAATAGCCGTCATCTGCAGAGATCTCGGGAAACCTGATATCCCAGTGTAAGCACTGGAAGCCTGGGGAGGGGAGGGGGTGAAACAGAAATTACTAACATTATATTTCAGTAATGATGAAAGTCTGAAAAGTGAAAAGGGTTTGAAAAACACAGGCTGAGGAAGGCAAAGTTGAGCAAGGTGTAACAGGGATGTCCTTACCTAGAAGAAGAGGTAAGGGGGAGCCTGGAAGGGCTCAGGAAGAGTTCCACCCCCACTGGACCGAAAGCAGCTGGGGAAGCAGGGCAAAGAGGCTTATTTTCTGATACAGGTGCCTCTTACTCTGCATCAAGAATTATTACCCGTAGATGATTTTTGTAATAATTGTAGGAGCTCTGGCAAGAGAAGTTTACTTTTTGGGGACCAATTAAATACAGGTTAGGAGAACAAGTAGGATTATATAAATTCTTGTACATGCCAGGTTCTCCAAAACCGTTACTTGGGCATGATGTATTAGAACAGTTGAATGTAGAGATTAAATTCAGTAGAGAAAATTGGAGCTAAGTGTCAAGCAAGACCAACTGACGGAAAATTTTAAGTCTGGCTTTAACACAAACTGGGAAAAGCAATGTTGTACCCATAGAAGTTAGGTAAATCCTAAATCAGGTATACACAGGATTGCAGGCATCAGGAATGCCTGGCAGAGCCAAAAATGCAGCCCAATAAAAGTTAAGTTAAAGATGGGAGCCAGCCCAACCAGGGTAAAACAGTGCCCTTTGAGGATACAAGATTGTAGGAGGATAAAAGAAATAATAAATAACTTTTTGAATTTTGGATTATTAATTGGATAGAAATCCAAATAGAACACCCCAATCTTGCAAATGAAAAATTGGATATCAAGAGCTATAGTTTGGTACAAGATTTGAGGGCAATTAATAGAAATGTTGAATATATACAACCCCTGGTGTATATCTTTATTAACCAAGTTAAGGAAGAAGTAGGTGGGGTTTACCATTCTGGATTTGAAATACACCTTTTTCTGCCTGGTTTTGCCAAAGAAAGTCTAAAATTATTTGCCTTTGAATAGGAAAACTCCAATATGGGGAGAAGGAAAAAAAAATAATTAAAACAAAATAATAATAAATAAATAAGAAAAATTCTGCTAACCTAGACAGTGTTACACAGGGTTGTGAGAACAGCCCAATGATTTTTGAGAACTGGTCAGCTCGTGAGCCTGAGATTTGGGTTCCTCCATCTCACAGTGGAACTTTACTGCAGTACGTGGATACTACAGTAACAAAGGAGGACTGCGTACAGT
Organism: Lophura swinhoii; assembly: GCA_030408155.1. Classification (NCBI taxonomy): domain Eukaryota; kingdom Metazoa; phylum Chordata; class Aves; order Galliformes; family Phasianidae; genus Lophura; species Lophura swinhoii. The sequence goes on along the minus strand of CM059492.1, from coordinate 4,066,050 downwards.
GGACTGTGAGTTTGCTGAATTTCTTGATTTAAATGCTTATCAAGTTTCTCAACAGAAAGCACAACTGATCAAAGAGAAGGAAGCAGTTTGCTGAACACCCAGAACACCAACGCAGAGCTACATCCAAGCCAGCAGTGTGCACTGCATGGAGACTGTTTATGCCAGTTGGTCAGACCTACAGGAGGAACCATTGGACAACGCTGAGGATTCCTGGATTCACTGACGGAAGCAGCTTTGTGAGACAAGGAAACTGTAAGGCAGGATATGCAGTAACTGCTACTGACAAGGCAATTGAAGCAAAACCATTACCTGTGGGGACTTCTGCTCAGAAGGCTGAAATAACTGCCTTGACAAGAACCTTAAATATATGGACAGATGCTGAATATGCTTTTGGGGTGGTACCCACTCATGGTACCATCTGGAAAGAGCGAGGTTTTCTTACACACATGGAAAACAAATTCAGCATGATGTAAATCTACCAAAGAGCAGCATGGCTGTTATACATTGCAAAGGACATCAAAATCAAAAGAGTGACACTGTACAGGAAACTGGGAATATGATGGTGGATCAGGTGGCAAAACAGGCAGCTGAAGGAAAAGAAATTGGTGAACTGGCTTTAATTCCAGACGGTAAACTTAAAATGTCTGAATCTTAATCAGAACCTATAAGGTATTGTAGAGAGGATAGGAATTTATTGATTTAAAAGGGAAGAGAGCAAGCTGACAGATGGGTGCATACCCAGATGGACACATTGTTGTGCCCTTTATTATTTTATAGAAATTGGTTCTAAGGGAACATAATAAAACATATGGGGGTACAGACACCAGAAAGTAACTGTACAATCCCGGTACCAGGAACAGGGTACAAGTGGGGATTGCTGGGAAAGGGAACCTTCCAGGGCAACAATCACAAATTGATTTTTTTTTCAGAACTGCCAGGAAAAAGGAGGGTTTCAGTATATGCTAGTTCTAACAAATACCCTTTTCAGGGTGGCCAGAAGCATTCCCTTTGCAGGACCAATAAAGCCAAAGAAATAACCAAGGTATTGCTGCGGGAGATTATACCAAGGTTTGGATGTCCTGCAACAATACCCTTCAACCAGGGAACTCACTTTATTGCAGAGATTGTCCAATAGGTCAGTAAGCATTGGGAATAAATTGGCAATTGCACATACCACACAGACCACAGGCGAGTGGTCAGGTGGAAAAGATGAACTATCTAATTAAATCACAAGTTGTAAAACTGGGCCATGAGTGGGTCAGAATATACTTTTGATAACAGCGAGGATCTAGATCCTCAAATCAATGTTAAGGAAATTCCGTTCTCGGCCACCAAGCTAGCAAAACTGAAAAAGGACTTTAGCCGCTCTCCAAAGGAATCAGAAACAGAATACATATGAAGGGTTAGTCTCACTGGTGGCGACCAGATTCGGTTGACAGAAAAGGAAGCAGAAGGTTATTGGGGACCAGGAGTATTTCTAACTACTGGCAACAATCGTGCTCCCTGGTCATTAACACAAAGAGCTGCCTATTGGGCAGGTGGTCTCAACCCTTTAGAAAGGGGAGACCCTCATGCCATTACTGGAACAACTGATCAATTAGTAGAGAGCATTCAAAAGGCTGCTTGTCTCCAACTGATGTATGATAGAAAGCTGCAGCCACATCATGAATCACCCATGATGATGCCCGTTGATCCTGAGAGAATGATCCCTTTAATTAGAGGGCTTCTGGAATCACTGAAACCCATAGGCATACAATTACAAGCAAGGATACAAGCTGTGTCTCAGGGAGAAAGAACCCAGGCAGTGTTAGAAGAAACTGTAACCCCCAACCATCTGGGGTCAGGATGCAAAGTATGGATGTGGGGGGAGGTAGCCCAAGAGTTAATTAACTATGGGAGAAAATATGGGCCAGTGGTTTCTTTTTCCAGTAAATCTGAGCCAAGAAGAGTAAGGCTTGCAGCAGCCAGTCTTGCCCCCAGGCCACCTAGCCCAAAACTTAATGGAACTGAAAAGGCTTCATCCCCATTAAAAACAGGTAGGCGAAGCATAGAATCATAGAATCACAAGGTTGGAAACAACCTATAAGATCATCTAGTCCAACCGTCTTCACACTACCACTGCTACCACAAGCTACTAAACCATATCTCGCAGCTCCTCGTCCAGACGCCTCTTGAACACTGCCAGAGATGGCGACTCCACCACCTCCCTTGGCAGGCCATTCCAGTGCCTGACCTATTGATCATAAACATAATGGACTTTGGACTCTGGGCTGAAAAAAGGGCATTCCACGAAATTTGATGGATGGATTGACAACAGATAGGCTTGAGATGCTGGTTACTGGATGGCCAACTAGACTTGAGGAAAGTAAAACCCCAGGTCCTAGTGCCCCCCCTCGCAACACCTGAAGAGCTACCAGAGCCATTGGGAAACTAACTCCTTCACCCCTTTCAAGTGAGCGGGGGGGTGAAGGGTGGATGTTTATCAGGAGGCTCACAACTAAAGGAATTGATCTATTAATTACATGCATTGTTGAACCTAAGTTAGTTCCAGTGACATTTCTTGTAGACACAGAAGCACAAATTTCAGCTATCAAAAGGGAGGATGCTGACCATGCTGGTGTAACCCTATCCCGCAGAAAGATATTTGTGGTGGATGCCATGGGAGGGGTACATTCACAGACCATGGCAACAGTGAGGCTAAGGTTACTTGGGGAAGAGCAGTCCCAGGATATCCCCATGGTTGTGGGAACTCTCCCACTTAATTTGTTAGGACTTGATATGCTGAAGGGAAAAAGTTGGACAGACAATGAAGGGAGAGAATCAATGTTTGGTGTCCCCTCCCTAGATATTCGTTTATTACAGATAGCACCAACACTTCCCCCCTCCCACCTGACCTCTGTTAGACCTTACCCTTTAACTCTGGGAGCACGTAATGGTATTAGCCCAGTGCTGGCAGAATTAAAAGAACAGGGAATTGTGGTACCCACCCATTCCCCTTTTAACTCCCCTGTGTGTCCTGTTAGGAAACCAAATGGCAACTGGAGATTGACTATTGATTATCATAGGCTGAATGCCAACACTGTACCACTAACTGCAGCAGTACCTAACCTTTCTGAATTAATAGCAGCTATCCAGGAGCAAGCTCACCCTATTATGGCCACTATTGATGTTAAAGGTATGTTCTTTATGGTTCCCCTACATCCTGATGATCAACTCCGCTTTGCTTTTACATGGGAGGGCCAGCAATATACTTTTACCTGCCTTCCTCAGGGGTTCAAGCATACCCCAAATTTGGCTCACTGTATGGGAACTGCTGAGTCATGGCCTGAACCTCTGATTAGTCACCTGAGGCGAGCAATGAGTCAGCCCTGGGAGCACAGGTGCAAGCAATTCACCTGTGCTGCAGGAAGGGGTGGAGCCTGGCTCCACCTCTCCTAGACCCATTTAAGAGCTGACTACGAGGGGGGAAGGATCTCTCTCTCTCTTTGGAAGATCCACTCCACTGGTCTTTTCTGAGTGAGCCCATGACACGGGTAAGCATCCTGTTTATTCTCTTTGTCTCGCTGTGCCTAACTCTCTTGCTTATTTCATTATCTTAACATCTTAATATTATTTGATTATATAATATTCCTTTATATAGTTTTCATTGATTATACACTCACTATGCCCTGGCAAAAGAACTTGAACAGTTTCCCTTGGAAGGAGGAGTTAAGGATATCATCAGTGTATTGATAAAGCTTATAGGAGGTGATCAATTGACACCCATAAAAATAATGCATGATAAAATTATCAAGCAATTAGAGGAGCTGGGGTTGACAATTCCCCCTGGTAAAATTCTTGAGTATCTGGTGGAAGGGTAGTATGGCCTGCATCCCGCAGGATACCCTCTCAGCTTTAGACCAACTTGAAATGCCAGAGAATAAAAAGGAATTACAGCATGCTCTTGGACTTCTAGTATTCTGGAGAAAACATATCCCTGATTTTTCTATTATTGCCTGTCCATTGTATGATTTACTGCAGAAGGGAGTATCACGGGAATGGACCCCAGTCCATGAGGAAGCCTTGCAGCTTCTAATTTTTGAAGTCATCACTCACCAGTCCTTAGGTCCCATTCATCCTTCTGACCCTGTGCAGATAGAATGGGGATTTTCTCAAACAGGTTTGTCTATTCATCTCTGACAAAAGGGTCCAGAAGGTCCCACTAGACCTATTGAATTTTATTCCCGCAGCTTTAAAGATGCAGAGAAATGATACTCTCAAATGGAGAAGGGGCTATTTGTTATTAGCCTGGCTTTGCAGGAAGCTGAGCAGACCATACGACAGCAGCCTATAATATTAAGAGGTTCGTTTAAGGTTATCAAGTCTGTGATGTCTGGCACCTCTCCCCCGATGGGGTGGCACAACAAGCTTCTGTCCAAAAGTGGTATGCTCAGATCGAACACTACTGCAATATCTTTACAGTCTCAGAAGGTGCTCCAAAAATACTTGCAATACAGGATGATGTTCTCTCTACCAATGATACTGACCTTCCCTCTGTCATTCAGATCGCTCCCCCCTATTCAGACCAGTTGCAAAATGTTTGGTTCACAGATGCTTCCTCCAAGCAAAGGGAAAATATGGAAGTATCAGGCTGTGGCTCTACAGATAGGGACTGATATCACTATTATCACTGAGGGGGAGGGGAGTGCTCAGGTTGGGGAGCTAGTAGCAGTATGGAGTGTGTTCCAACACAAATCACAGTCCACTACGCGTGTGCATATTTACACTGACTCATATGCTGTCTTTAAAGGCTGTACAGAGTGGCTTCCCTTTTGGGAGAAAAACAGCTGGGAAGTAAACCATATCCCAGTTTGGCAGAAGGAAAAATGGAAAGAGATTCTCTCTATTGCTAAAAAGGGCCAATTTTCTGTTGCATGGGTTGCATCACACCAGGAGGATGGGACCCCTGCTAGTCATTGGAATAACAAAGCTGACGAACTTGCTAGGATTGCTCCATTGAAGCAGGGAGAACCAGACAGTGACAACTGGGAGAGACTTGTGGAACGGTTGTGTGTAAAAAGAGGGCATACGGGTGCTCTTGACCTCTACCGTGAGACCCAAGCCTGTGGCTGGCCTGTTACCAGAGAACAGTGCCACACTTGCATTTCCTTACAGGATGCTCCTCCATTTAAGGGAGGGAAAGCACCTATGGGAAACATGGCAGATTGATTACATTGGTCCTTTTCATAAATCTGAAGGTAAACAGTATGTGCTAGTCGGTGTGGAAGTAATCTCTGGCCTATTGCAGGCTGAATCTTTTCCTTGAGCAACAGGGGAAAACACTATGAAAGCACTAAAGAAATGGTTTAGCGTTCTTCCAAAACCCAATTCCATCCAATCAGACAATGGCTCCCACTTCACCTCAGGGGTAGTGCAAGAATGGGCCAGAGAGGAAGGCATTCGTTGGATCTTCCACACCCCCTACCACCCACAGGCTAATGGTATTGTGGAACAGTCCAACAGCCTCCTTAAGAAATCTCTAAAACCAGAAAAAAAACAATTGGACTACCCACACCTCTGATGCAGTCAGAAGAGTCAACAATCGCTGGGGAATTAATGGCTACCCTCGATTTAATGCTTTCTGTCCCAAAGCCCCACCACTTTTGCCAATTACTTTTAATCCAGATAAGTTAGAAAAACCCTCTTATTTTCCTGGCCAACCTGTGTTGGTCAACTTGCCTTACGTAGGGCCACTACCTCTGACCTTATTGGAACCTCTTAACAAATACGCTTGGAGGGCTAAGGATGTCTGCGAAAAGGAATACAAGATTAACATTCACTGGATTATTCCCTCATTTTAACCATATTAACAAAGCCCAAGAGGACAAGTTGATGTTCTGATTCGCAGAAGACCTCTGTGGGACTCCGAACACAGTGAATGTAAATTATGGGTATTTTAGGGATTATCTATGAAACACTTGGGTGAAATGTTATCTTAGTTAATTTGGTATATTGTGTGGGCTGTAAGCTCTATAACAATCAGTTACCTCCTCACGGACTATGGGAATGGAGAAAACAGTATAAAAAACACTTTCTTACAATTGGCTGAGCAAGTAGCAAATGCATATAACATAACTAATTGTTGGGTCCATAGAGGACCCAAGGGACTTGAAACCTGGCCTGGGGTCTCAACCCCTATTGCCCCTAAACAGCTGGCAAGCAATTAAAATGAAACTAACCACAACACCCACTGGGAAGAATATGTCTCTATGGCCAGCTCAATATCCTGCTATGGAAATGTATTGTCTGAACCATACACAACCAGGAGACATCCATGTTAGGACTAGGATTGCACTTTGGTTTATCGTAAAAGGGCTCATGGAACAGGACCACAGACAAAGGGGGAACAGTGGGGGTGAAACAATCAGTCAGGAATAAGACATGGCATAAAGTTAAAGAATATAAGCATGTTATAATTACAAAAAAAAACAAAAAAGAACAGCTAAGCAGAATATAAAAACAAAACAAAAAAAAAATAGAAAGCTTACCCACAACCTGGACTCACCACAAGAGGGGAGGAAACAGGAGGGAAGCACCTCGTAGTCAGCTCTTAAATGGGTATAGGAGGGGTGGAGCCAGGCTACACCCCTTCAGGCAGCACAGGTGAATTGTCTTCACCTGTGCTCCCGGGGCTGACTCATTGCTCGCCTCAGGTGACCAATCAGAGGTTCAGGCCATGACTCAGCAGTTCCCATAAACTCCACCCCTTCACAGCATGAACCAATGATCAGGTTGACTGAAGGGTAAGCTTTTCCTAATACAGAGACCTGCTATATTGTGATGCTTACACAATTTCCATTGCAACGCATGTTGGTACAATTAAAGACGAGTGAAAATCGGTGACTGTCCATATTCTTTTATGGGCCAGTGCTCGATGACGTTACTGGAGGCATGCGGTCGTCAGGTGCAGGTCCGTCTTATGTTCCATCAGTCCCATATAGGCCATCACCGGGTGTTGCACGTGATCTGACAGTAACACTGGAATGCTTCGATGGCATTTCATTCCTTCCGGTGATCCTGAAGGCTCAAAGACTCACGGGGAGTAATACAGATGTTTCAGGGGTACCAGGAGGGGAAGGTCTGCTCTCCTGGGCAAGATACAGGCCGTATTTCTATCCTGGGTCAACACTTCCGCTTGTACTGGGGCACGTCCCAGCCGCTTGTACCACGCCTTCTGGCCAGATGTCTGTGGCTGCATAACTATATCACGCACCAAAGGAGGTGTCCTGATCTGCCGTGGGGACATGATGGGGGTCCCCTTAGCAATGGAGACCAGAGTGTTGACCACAATATCAGTAGGCCACGTACCGATAGCCAGAGGGACTACCGAGCCTCCCACCTCCAACAATCTCCCCCAAGGTGCAAGTAGGCCACACCACTTGGGTCCTACCTGCACCTTCCAAGGCCATTGTATTCTATGGGAACCTGGTTCTAAATTCTCAGGGGCAGGGAGCACAAGATGATTTTCATTACCAATCTGGGGTCTTACCTGATGATCAGTGCCCCTAATTTGGATCCTAAACAGGGTGGCCCATGTTGTCTGCAACATTCTCAGGGCTCTGGGTCTGCCGTCTCGGGGTCTTTCATTCAGGTGCCGCAAGGTTTCATACAGTCTTTTCGTCCACCCCTGTGGGGACTGGGAGCCTGTCTTCGGGGCAGCCTTAAGAATACCATTATAATGTTCCTTGAGGCCTGCCCCCGTTGGATTATATGGCAGGTGGAATTGCCATTCGATGTTCTTTTCTTCTGCCCAGCGCTGTATTGTTGCACCAGTAAAATGAGTCCCTTGGTCGCTCTCGATGACTTGAGGTGTCCCGTAGGCAGACATCAGTTTAGTGAGTGCCTTGATGGTATATGCCTGGTTTGCATTCGGTACTGGATAGGCCTGCAGTAGCCCACTTGCAGTGTCGACGCAGGTCAGGGCATATCTCGCCCCCTCAGACCGAGGAAGGGGCCCAGTGTAATCCACCTGCCATCGCTGGAGAGGACTGTGTCCTCTAGCAAGATGGGCTGTCGTTTCCGGCAATGATCTCGGTCTCATCTTAGAGCAAGCATCGCAATCCTGGCATGCCTGGACGATGTCTGGTAGCTGTATGGGCAGTCCCCATGCTTTAGCAGCTGCCCACACTGTCTTTTGTCCCGCATGCTGTAGCTTCTGATGTAACCAACGGGCGATGTTCTCAGACGGTGGATTCTCAATCCATCTAACTCGGGCCAGTGTGCCAGCTTCATCATTTCCCGGTGACTGTAGGGGCTGATGACCAGAAACATGGTAGACACATATAGTCCTGTGTTTGACTGTATTCCATATGTCTAACCACATGTCTTTGCCCCAGATTGTTCGGGCATGGATAGTCCATTCCTGGGTGGCCCACTGTGCAATCCAAAGAGTGAGCCCCCAGTACACAGCCCAACTGTCTGTACAGATATTCAGAATACCATCACCAGGTTCCTTGGTTATAACCATCCACCCAGCTCGCATTTCTGCCCATTGTCTGCTCTGACCATCCCCCTCGTCAAAGCAAATTGTCTTGGTGGAAGGATGGTATGCACGTGCTCGGGTTGCCCTTGCTGGACTGTCATGGCTTTATGTTTTTTGGTTTTCAGTATTCCACATCAAAACATCATGTAGTGTACTGGAAATAAAGTGTTAATGCTCCAATTCCAGGTACCTATCCCCTGTACATTAGCGAATTCATGGGATCTGACCCTTCTATGGGGGGCGGTCTCTTACTGCCTGGCAATGTGTGTTGGAGGGTGCTTTCCTAGCCGTTCCAAGCTTTTCAGGTTTGACTCGGTCTCAGGAACTCTCTCTCCTATCTTATTTGATTTAGTAGTCTCAATTTCAATTAGATTGTATTATATTGTGTTATCTTGCATTCTGATATCACAGTTAGTAAAATAAGTTTTCCTCCATAGATCATTGCCACTGTTTTTTTGGGTTTCCTTGAGCCTTTCCCTGAGCCCTTCCCATTTTGTAGAGGCGGGGGGGGCAGGGGCCTACTGCCCCCCTGTCATGAGCATAGATTGATCTACTTAAATCTTAAATCAGTGACACTTTTTTGGTGGAGAATGCGGGCATTAGCTGCTTTTTAGCTTTTAGAACAAATCTCTCTCTCTGCTCTCAAAGAGCTTGGTTAGGGAACATTATCAGTAGTTCAGGTTTCTGTTCTGGAAAACTTGACGTTTGAAAGACTAGGCATACTGCCAGTATTCTGGGATATTTGTAAACTTTGAGCACTGCTTAGTCTGGGCAGTGCCTTTTTCCTTTTTTTTTTTTTTTTTCCCCTCCTCTTGTTAGCTTCAATTCATTAACCCCTTTTTAGCAGATACCAGTGATGAACCCACTCTTTATCATGGGGGCGTTGTGTAAGGGATTAAAAGCTATGGTGTTACTCGCGACTTACTAACCAATTATCAATGTCATAATTACTTGTTGTGGAATTGTGTTCATATATAACCAAACAAGGACACTAATGGAGACACCTGTATGGTACCTATATGCAATGTGGTATGATTTAAATTTTGACATTTACATCCCAGATGGAATGGCTAATTTTACAAACTACATCCCAAATGGAATAACTAATTTTACAAAAAACACAATGTTCAGAGCAGTTTCCACACTTTCTTCTCAGGTTGTCACACGTTATTCGAATGCTGAATTAATGCTCATTTTGGTGTGCATGTTATCAGTCTCCCTGAATATATTCCTAGGCATTCATGATAAGAAGAAGGAGTCTCCTCCAAAAACAGAGAATGCTGACTGACAGGGAATATGGACAGGTTTAGGAAAAATCTTAGAAGCATGGGGACCCGCAATGTCATGGGATTTCACTCTGGAACACCTGTGGGATCCCGAGAAACTAAGCCAGTATTTGCATCAGGGATGGTGCAGTCTACATAGATCTAAGGAGGTTTGGCTTGTGCTTACCACACCCTATGTAATAATATTCTGAAGAGAGTTTCCGAGCTGAGGCTCAAGCCAAAGGGGAAAATCTCCAAGTCAAATCTGAACAATCACAGGAGACACCAGTAACAATATCAGTTGCCCCTGTGGAAGGCAAGAAATGGAAACGAGTGTCCTCACGTCTAGAACGAAAAAAAGAAGAAGAGGAGGAGGAGGTGGAGGAAGATCCAGGTGAGGGGCCCTCCTCAGAACCACCATCATCGGGAAAGGCAAAAGGAAAAACTAAGAGACATGCAGAAGAGAGTGATGAAGAGGAAGTTTCTATTACTACTCGTCGGCCTCTGAAGATGACTGAAATCCAAGGCTCAAGAAAGGAATTCATACGGCGCCCAAATGAAACTATCGTTTCCTGGTTAGTTCGCTGCTGGGACAGCGGGGCCAGTAGCTTGTCTCTAGATGGTAATGAAGCTCGCCAACTAGGAGCCATTGCCAGAGATCCAGCTATTGACAGAGCAATTAGTCGATGTCTGGATGAGGCTGCCTCCCTCTGGGAACGAATATTAGCAGCCGTGAAGGAAAGGTACCCCTTCAAAAGCGGCTTGAAGCCTGTGACGAAAAGATGGGATACAGTTGAACAGGGTATCCAGTATTTGAGGGAAATGGCCGTGGTGGAAATGTTGTATGACCCTAACTGTGTTTTTAACGACCCACAAAGCCATGATCCTGAGAAAGTGAGGACAACGCGTGAAATGTGGCAACAACTCACATCAACAGCACCAGCCAGATACGCCCCTGCACTATTGGCAGCATCTGACAGATATGAGGACCAACAGAGAAGCCCCTTAGTTTTTGAATTGATTCTTACGCTCCAAAGCTATGAACAACAGCTACCCCCAACTCGCGCCGCCATTGCCGCCATCTCACAAATGACGGAGCAACTGAATGAAATGCGAGAGCAAGTGTCTTCACTGATGAATCGTGACAAACCCGTAGAAGTATCAGAAACACTTGGTGAAGATCAGAATAGTCAAAAGAGTCTACTGAAGGAGATAGTAGAACAAGTGTGGATCCAACTAACTAAAGACAATGAACCCTCCTTCTCAGGTGCAAAATCAAAAATCTCAGCTGTTAGAGGCAAACGCTCTCCAGCTCCAGGAAGGAATCCTACATCGCGACTTGCCTTGTGGCGTTACTTACGTGACCATGGAGAAGACATGAGGAAGTGGCACGACCAAGCTACTCACGTACTACGAGCACGGGTGAGAGAATTACAAAGCAGACCAACCACCAGTGCAGTTGTTCCGGTTACCACAGGTAATGAATAGAGGGGCCCTGCCCTCAGTCAGGGGGGGGAAAGGGATAATAGAGTTTATTGGACTGTGTGGATCCGATGGCCTGGCACATCAGAACCACTGAAATATAAGGCATTGGTGGATACCGGTGCACAGTGCACTCTGATGCCCTCGACTTATGAAGGGACAGAATCAATCCATATTTCTGGAGTGACTGGGGGCTCTCAAGAATTGACTGTGTTGGAGGCCGAGATAAGCCTCACTGGTAGGGATTGGCAAAAGCACCCTATTGTGACTGGTCCAGGGGCTCCATGTATCCTTGGTATTGATTACCTCAGAAGGGGGCATTTCAAGGATCCTAAGGGGTATCGATGGGCCTTTGGAATAGCTGCTGTAGACACAAACAACATTAAGCAGCTGTCTGTTTTGCCTGGCCTGTCAGAAGATCCGTCTGTTGTGGGGCTGCTACGAGTGAAAGAGCAGCAGGTACCAATTGCTACCAAAACGGTGCACAGACGGCAGTACCGCACCAACAGGGATTCCTTGCTCCCCATTCATAAGTTGATTCGTCAACTAGAGAGTCAGGGAGTGATCAGCAAAACTCACTCGCCTTTTAACAGCCCCATATGGCCAATGCGTAAAGCCAGTGGAGAATGGAGGCTGACGGTGGACTACCGTGGCCTGAATGAAGTCACACCCCCACTGAGTGCTGCTGTGCCGGACGTGTTAGAACTCCAGTATGAACTAGAGTCAAAAGCAGCCAAATGGTATGCCACCATTGACATTGCTAATGCCTTCTTTTCCATTCCTTTGGCCACAGAATGTAGGCCACAGTTCGCTTTCACGTGGAGGGGCATTCAGTATACTTGGAACCGTTTGCCCCAGGGGTGGAAACATAGCCCAACTATTTGCCATGGGCTGATCCAAACTGTATTGTAACAGGGCAGTGCCCCTGAGCACTTGCAGTATATTGATGACATCGTTGTGTGGGGCGATACAGCAGAAGTAGTCTTCAGAAAAGGAGAGCGAATAATCCAGATTCTTCTGCATGCTGGTTTTGCTATTAAGCGGAGCAAAGTGAAAGGACCTGCTCAGGAGATTCAGTTCCTGCGTATAAAGTGGCAAGATGGCCGTCGTCACATCCCAACAGATGTGGTCGACAAAATCACCGCTATGTCTCCACCCACTAGTAAGAAAGAGACACTATCTTTTCTGGGTGTAGTGGGCTTTTGGAGAATGCATGTTCCAAACTATAGCTTCATTGTAAGCCCCCTTTACCATGTGACGCGAATGAAGAATGAGTTTACATGGGGCCCTGAGCAGCAGCAGGCTTTTGAACAGATTAAACAGGCGATAGCCCGTGCCGTGGCCTTAGGGCCAGTACGGACAGGGCAGGATGTAAAGAACATCCTCTACACTGCTGCTGGAGAGAAAGGTCCCACTTGGAGTTTGTGGCAAAGAGCCTCAGGAGAGACCCGAGGCCAACCCCTGGGATTCTGGAGTCGGGCCTACAGGGGGTCGGAAGAAGGCTACACTCCAACCAAAAAGGAGATCTTAGCCGCGTATGAGGGGGTTTGGGCTGCTTCTGAAGTGGTCGGTACTGAAACACAGCTCCTTCTGGCACCTCGACTACCAGTGCTGAACTGGATGTTTAAAGGAAAGGTTCCCCCCACCCATCACGCAACTGATGCCACTTGGAGTAAGTGGATTGCGTTGATTACGCAACGAGCGCGGATGGGGAATCTCAGCCGTCCAGGAATCCTAGAGGTGATCATGGACTGGCCTGAAGGTAAAAAGTTTGGACCATCACCAGCAGAAGAAGTATCACGAGCTAAAGAGGCCCCACCATACAACGAATTACCAGAAAATGAAAGAAAATATGCCCTGTTTACTGATGGATCGTGTCGTATTGTGGGAAAGCATCGCAGATGGAAATCTGCTGTGTGGAGCCCCACACGACAAGTTGCAGAGGCCACCGAAGGGAAAGGAGAATCAAGCCAATTTTCAGAGGTAAAGGCTGTCCAACTGGCCTTGGATGTTGCTGAACGGGAGAGGTGGCCAACGCTTTATCTTTACACTGACTCATGGATGGTGGCAAATGCTCTGTGGGGGTGGTTACAGCAGTGGGAGCAAAATAACTGGCAAAGAAGGGGTAAACCTACTTGGGCTGCTGAACTGTGGAAAGATATTGCTGCCCGAATAAAGAATATGGTCGTGAAGGTACGCCATGTAGATGCTCATGTGCCCAAGAGTCGGGCTACTGAAGAACAGCAAAATAACCACCAGGTAGACCGAGCTGCCAAAATTGAGGTGGCTCAAATAGACCTGGACTGGCAGAACAAGGGTGAATTATTTCTAGCTCGGTGGGCTCATGAGACCTCGGGCCATCAGGGGAGAGATGCAACATATAAGTGGGCTAGAGACCGAGGGGTGGACTTAACTATGGATGCTATTGCACAGTTTATTCATGACTCTGACACATGTTCCATAATTAAACAAGCCAAGAGGATGAAACCTCTTTGGGGGGAAGGGCGATGGCAAAAGTATAAATATGGGAGGGCGTGGCAGGTGTCATGGTTTTGTGATTTTTGGTTTTTGGTATTCCACATCATAACACCATGTGGGGCACTGGGATTTAACCTGTTAATGCTCAACCTCTGGGTACCTGCCCGAAAGAGAAGTAGAACTACATTCCCCAGGGGACTTTGCAGTCACACAGAGGAGATATAACTCCTGGCAAGGTCACCTGATGCGCTCTTCTTTGCCTGCTCTTCGTCAGCTCTCCCCCCGTCTCCCTGCTGCTCAACTGGACTGCGCATCTCACCTCAGCGTTGTGGTGAGGCCTATCCACCTTTCGGACATTCTCTCTCTCATTATATTTGATTTATTAGCTTCAATTTTAATTATATTGTATTATAGTGTGTTATTTTGCATTCCGATAATATATTTAGTAAATTAGTTTGTTTCTCCTCAGATCGTTGCTGCTGTTTTTAATTATTTTGGGGTCCCCTGTCCCCTTTTTCCAGAGGCGCGGATTTTGCAAAATCCCTCTGCCCTGCTAGTCACGGAACTGGGCCGAACCAGCCCGTAAACCGTTGACATTCTGGGTGGAGAATGTAGGCAAATGCTGCTTTTTAGTTTTTTAGAACGAATCTGTCTCTGCTCTCGGAGAGTTTCATTGGGAAAGTTTCTCTCTGGGTACCTGCCTGGAAGAGAAGAAGAACTACATTCCCCAGGGGACTTTGTGGAGCCCCACACGACAAGTTGCAGAGGCCACTGAAGGGAAAGGAGAATCAAGCCAATTTGCAGAGGTAAAGGCTGTCCAACTGGCCTTAGATGTTGCTGAACGGGAGAGGTGGCCAATGCTTTATCTTTACACTGACTCATGGATGGTGGCAAATGCTTTATGGGGGTGGTTACAGCAGTGGGAACAGAACAACTGGCAAAGAAGGGGTAAACCTATTTGGGCTGCTGAACTGTGGAAAGATATTGCTGCCCGAATAAAGAATATTGTTGTAAAGGTGCGCCATGTAGATGCTCATGTACCCAAGAGTCGGGCTACTGAGGAACAGCAAAATAACCATCAGGTAGATCGAGCTGCCAAAATTGAGGTGGCTCAAGTAGACCTGGATTGGCAGAACAAGGGTGAATTATTTCTAGCTCGGTGGGCCCATGAGACCTCCGGTCACCAAGGAAGAGATGCAACATACAAATGGGCTAGAGACCGAGGGGTGGACTTAACTATGGATGCTATTGCACAGGTTATTCATGACTGTGACACATGCGCCACAATTAAACAAGCCAAGAGGATGAAACCTCTCTGGGAGGAAGGGCGATGGCAAAAGTATAAATATGGGGAGGCATGGCAGGTTGATTATATCACCTTGCCACGATCTCGCAGTGGTAAGCGTTACGTGCTTACTATGGTAGAGGCAACCACTGGGTGGCTTGAAACATATGCAGTACCCCATGCTACCGCCCGAAACACCATACTGGGTCTCGAGAAACAAGTTCTGTGGCGACATGGCACCCCAGAAAGAATTGAGTCAGATAATGGGACTCATTTCAAAAATTCTCTTGTAAATACTTGGGCCAAAGATCATGGCATTGAGTGGATTTATCATATCCCCTATCATGCACCAGCTTCTGGTAAAATTGAACGCTACAATGGGTTGTTAAAAACCATGTTGAAAGCAATGGGTGGCGGAACATTTAAGCATTGGGAGAAGCATTTGGCAGAGGCCACCTGGTTGGTCAATACTAGAGGATCTATCAATCGTGATGGTCCTGCTAGCTCCCTACATACTGTCAAGGGAGATAAGGTCCCTGTAGTACATGTAAAGAACATGCTGGGAAAAGCGGTTTGGGTCTTTCCAGCTTCTGGGAAGGGCAAACCTCTTCGTGGAACTGTTTTTGCCCAGGGTCCTGGGTCCACTTGGTGGGTGATGCAGAAAAACGGGGATGTTCAATGTGTACCACAAGGGAATTTGATGTTGGGGGAGTACAGTCAGTAATTCCATGTATATATATAGGTTTGTGTGTGCGCGTGTTTAATGTTCGGTAATTATATTTTGTTTGTATATGTTAAGCATGATGTAGTGATGTAGAATAAGGGGTGGAATGTCATGGTTTTGTGATTTTTGGTTTTCGGTATTCCACATCATAACATCATGTGGGGCAGTGGGAGTTTAACTGCTGGTGCTCAAGCTCTGGGTACCTGCCTGGAAGAGAAGAAGAACTACATTCCCCAGGGGACTTTGCGGTCACAGAGAGTCTCGAGATACAACTCCTGGCAAGGTCACCTGATGCGCTCTTCTTTTGCCTGCTCTTCGTCGGCTCTCCTTCCTTTTTCTCCCTGCTGCTCAACTGGACTGCACATCTCCCTTCAGTCCTCCGCGTTGTGGTGAGGCCTACCCACCTTTCGGACATTCTCTCTCTCATTATATTTGATTTATTAGCTTCAATTTTAATTATATTGTATTATAGTGTGTTATCTTGCATTCTGATAATATATTTAGTAAATTAGTTTGTTTCTCCTCAGATCGTTGCCGCTGTTTCTACTTATTTTGGGGTCCCCTGTTCCCTTTTTTTCCGGAGGCGCGGATCTGCGGATCCCTCCGCCCCGCTAGTCACAGAACTGGGCCGAACCAGCCCATAAACCGTTGACAACTTCAAGACTTTGAGTTACATTTAAGCCCTCTGCGAGCTTGTGTTTCAGCCATCGTAAAAGTAGCTGAAAAGCTGAACAGAATAGAAAACAAACAAGAAGATATGATAGACAAACTGTCAACCGTGCCTAATGCTGATGGATCCACGGTGGTAACTGATACATCCAATGGGGACCAGAATTCCCAGAACGGCCTACTGGAGGGCCTGATCAACTTGGTTTCCTCCCAGCCGGTGTCATCCAACGTCTCAGCTATCAAAAGAAGACGTTCTCCTGCTCGAGCAAGTGACAGCAGTAAGACTACGTCACGTTTTGCCTTGTGGCATTACCTACGTGACCATGGAGAAGATATGAAGAAGTGGCATAAACAACCTACTCCTGCACTTCAAGCACGGGTAAAAGAATTACAAGACAAATCAACCACCAAGGTGAACTTCTCCAAAAAGGTGATTGCTCCAGTTGCTGCAGACAACGGAGGTAACAAATAGAGGGGCCCTGCCCCCAGCCAGGGGGGGGAAAGGGATAATAGAGTATATTGGACTGTGTGGGTTAGGTGGCCTGGCACATCAGAACCACAGAAATATAAGGCCCTGGTGGACACTGGTGCTCAGTGCACTCTAATGCCCTCGAGTCACCAAGGGACAACATCAATTTATATTCATGGGGTGACTGGGGGTTCCCAAGAGCAGACTATGTTGGAGGCCGAAATCAGCCTCACTGGTAAAGACTGGCAAAAGCACCCTATTGTGACTGGCCCAGGGGCTCCATGTATACTTGGTATTGCTTACCTCAGAAGGGGATATTTTAAGGATCCCAAAGGGTATCGATGGGCCTTTGGAATAGCTGCTGTAGACACAGAAGGTGTTAAGCAGTTGTCTGTTTTGCCTGGCCTGTCAGAAGATCCGTCTGCTGTGGGGTTGCTACAAGTGAAAGAGCAACAGGTACCGATTGCTACAAAAACGGTGCACAGGCGGCAGTACCGCACCAACAGGGATTCCTTGCTTCCCCATTCATAAGTTGATTCGTCAACTAGAGAGTCAGGGAGTTATTAGCAAAACTCACTCGCCTTTTAATAGTCCCATATGGCCAGTGCGTAAAGCCAGTGGAGAATGGAGGCTGACAGTGGACTACCGTGGCTTGAATGAAGTCACACCCCTACTGAGTGCTGCTGTGCCGGACATGTTAGAACTCCAATATGAACTGGAGTCAAAAGCAGCCAAATGGTATGCCACCATTGACATTGCTAATGCCTTTTTCTCCATTCCTTTGGCCAAAGAATGTAGGCCACAGTTTGCTTTCACCTGGAGGGGCATTCAGTATACCTGGAATCGTTTGCCCCAGGGGTGGAAACATAGCCCAACCATTTGCCATGGGTTGATCCAAGCTGCACTGGAACAGGGCAGTGCTCCTGAGCACTTACAGTATATTGATGACATCATTGTGTGGGGCGACACAGCAAAGGAAGTTTTTGAGAAAGGAGAGCAAATAATCCAGATCCTTCTGCATGCTGGTTTTGCTATTAAGCGAAGCAAAGTGAAAGGACCTGCCCAGGAAATTCAGTTCCTAGGTATAAAGTGGCAAGATGGCCGTCGTCACATCCCGACAGATGTGATCGACAAAATCACTGCCATGTCTCCACCCACTAATAAGAAAGAGACACAATCGTTTCTGGGCATAGTGGGTTTTTGGAGAATGCATGTTCCAAACTACAGCCTCATTGTAAGCCCCCTTTATCATGTGACGCGAATGAAGAATGAGTTTACATGGGGTCCTGAGCAGTAGCAGGCTTTTGAGCAGATTAAACAAGAGATAGCCCGTGCCGTGGCCCTGGGGCCAGTACGGATGGAGCAGGATGTAAAGAACATCCTCTACACTGCTGCTGGGGAGAAAGGTCCCACTTGGAGTTTGTGGCAAAGAGCCTCAGGAGAGACCCGAGGCCGACCCCTGGGATTCTGGAGTCGGGCCTACAGGGGGTCAGAAGAGGGCTACACTCCAACTGAAAAGGAGATCTTAGCCGCGTATGAGGGGGTTCGGGCTGCTTCCGAAGTAGTTGGTACTGAAGCACAGATCCTTCTGGCACCTCGACTGCCAGTGCTGAACTGGATGTTCAAGGGAAAGGTTCCCCCCACCCATCATGCTACTGATGCCACTTGGAGTAAGTGGATTGCGTTGATTACGCGGCGAGCTCGGATGGGGAACCTCAGCCGTCCAGGGATCCTAGAGGTGATCATGGACTGGCCTGAAGGCAAAAAGTTTGGAACACCGCCAGCAGAAGAGGTATCACGTGCTAAAGAGGCCCCACCATACAATGAACTACCAGGAAATGAAAAGACATATGCCCTGTTCACTGATGGATCGTGTTGTATTGTGGGGAAGCATCGCAGATGGAAAGCTGCTGTGTGGAGCCCCACACGACAAGTTGCAGAGGCCACCGAAGGGAAAGGAGAATCAAGCCCATTTGCAGAGGTAAAGGCTGTCCAACTGGCCTTGGATGTTGCTGAACGGGAAAAGTGGCCAACGCTTTATCTTTACACTGACTCATGGATGGTGGCAAATGCTTTATGGGGGTGGTTACAGCAGTGGGAGCAAAATAACTGGCAAAGAAGGGGTAAACCTATTTGGGCTGCTGAACTGTGGAAAGATATAGCTGCCCGAATAAAGAATATGGTCGTGAAGGTGCGCCATGTAGATGCTCATGTGCCCAAGAGTCGGGCTACTGAGGAACAGCAAAATAACCATCAGGTAGATCGAGCTGCCAAAATTGAGGTGGCTCAAGTAGACCTGGATTGGCAGAACAAGGGTGAATTATTTCTAGCTCGGTGGGCCCATGAGACCTCCGGTCATCAAGGAAGAGATGCAACATACAAATGGGCTAGAGACCGAGGGGTGGACTTAACTATGGATGCTATTGCACAGGTTATTCATGACTGTGACACATGCGCCACAATCAAACAAGCCAAGAGGATGAAACCTCTCTGGGAGGAAGGGCGATGGCAAAAGTATAAATATGGGGAGGCATGGCAGGTTGATTATATCACCTTGCCACGATCTCGCAGTGGTAAGCGTTACGTGCTGTCATGGTTTTGTGACTTTTGGTTTTCGGTATTCCACATCATAACATCATGTGGGGCACTGGGAGTTTAACTGTTAATGCTCAAGCTCTGGGTACCTGCCTGGAAGAGAAGAAGAACTACATTCCCCAGGGGACTTTGCGGTCACAGAGAGTCTCGAGATACAACTCCTGGCAAGGTCACCTGATGCGCTCTTCTTTTGCCTGCTCTTCGTCGGCTCTCCTCCCTTTTTCTCCCGGCTGCTCAACTGGACTGCGCATCTCACCTCAGCTCTCCGCGTTGTGGTGAGGCCTACCCACCTTTCGGACATTCTCTCTCTCTCATTATATTTGATTTATTAGGTTCAAATTTAATTATATTGTATTATAGTGTGTTATCTTGCATTCCGATAATATATTTAGTAAATTAGTTTGTTTCTCCTCAGATCGTTGCCGCTGTTTCTACTTATTTTGGGGTCCCCTGTTCCCTTTTTTTCCGGAGGCGCGGATCTGCGGATCCACCCCTTATTCTACATCACTACATCATGCTTAACATATACAAACAAAATATAATTACCAAACACTAAACACGCGCACACACAAACCTATATATATACATGAAATTACTGACTGTACTCCCCCAACATCAAATTCCCTTGTGGTACACATTGAACATCCCCGTTTTTCTGCATCACCCACCAAGTGGACCCAGGACCCTGGGCAAAAACAGTTCCACGAAGAGGTTTGCCCTTCCCAGAAGCTGGAAAGACCCAAACCGCTTTTCCCAGCATGTTCTTTACATGTACTACAGGGACCTTATCTCCCTTGACAGTATGTAGGGAGCTAGCAGGACCATCACGATTGATAGATCCTCTAGTATTGACCAACCAGGTGGCCTCTGCCAAATGCTTCTCCCAATGCTTAAATGTTCCGCCACCCATTGCTTTCAACATGGTTTTTAACAACCCATTGTAGCGTTCAATTTTACCAGAGGCTGGTGCATGATAGGGGATATGATAAATCCACTCAATGCCATGATCTTTGGCCCAAGTATTTACAAGAGAATTTTTGAAATGAGTCCCATTATCTGACTCAATTCTTTCTGGGGTGCCGTGTCGCCACAGAACTTGTTTCTCGAGACCCAGTATGGTGTTTCGGGCGGTAGCATGGGGTACTGCATATGTTTCAAGCCACCCAGTGGTTGCCTCTACCATAGTAAGTACGTAACGCTTACCACTGCGAGATCGTGGCAAGGTGATATAATCAACCTGCCATGCCTCCCCATATTTATACTTTTGCCATTGCCCTTCCCCCCAGAGAGGTTTCATCCTCTTGGCTTGTTTGATTGTGGCGCACGTGTCACAGTCATGAATAACCTGTGCAATAGCATCCATAGTTAAGTCCACCCCTCGGTCTCTAGCCCATTTGTATGTTGCATCTCTTCCTTGGTGACCGGAGGTCTCATGGGCCCACCGAGCTAGAAATAATTCACCCTTGTTCTGCCAATCCAGGTCTACTTGAGCCACCTCGATTTTGGCAGCTCGATCTACCTGATGGTTATTTTTCTGTTCTTCAGTAGCCCGACTCTTGGGCACATGAGCATCTACATGGCGCACCTTTACGACAATATTCTTTATTCGGGCAGCAATATCTTTCCACAGTTCAGCAGCCCAAATAGGTTTACCCCTTCTTTGCCAGTTGTTCTGTTCCCACTGCTGTAACCACCCCCATAAAGCATTTGCCACCATCCATGAGTCAGTGTAAAGATAAAGCATTGGCCACTTTTCCCGTTCAGCAACATCCAAGGCCAGTTGGACAGCCTTTACCTCTGCAAATTGGCTTGATTCTCCTTTCCCTTCGGTGGCCTCTGCAACTTGTCGTGTGGGGCTCCACATAGCAGCTTTCCATCTGCGATGCTTCCCCACAATACGACACGATCCATCAGTGAACAGGGCATATGTCTTTTCATTTTCTGGTAGTTCATTGTATGGTGGGGCCTCTTTAGCACGTGATACCTCTTCTGCTGGTGATGTTCCAAACTTTTTGCCTTCAGGCCAGTCCATGATCACCTCTAGGATCCCTGGACGGTTGAGGTTCCCCATCCGAGCTCGCTGTGTAATCAACGCAATCCACTTACTCCAAGTGGCATCAGTAGCATGATGGGTGGAAGGAACCTTTCCCTTGAACATCCAGTTCAGCACTGGCAGTCGAGGTGCCAGAAGGAGCTGTGTTTCAGTACCGACTACTTCAGAAGCAGCCCGAACCCCCTCATAAGCAGCTAAGATCTCCTTTTCAGTTGGAGTATAGCCCTCTTCTGACCCCCTGTAGGCCCGACTCCAGAATCCCAGGGGTCGGTCTCGGGTCTCTCCTGAGGCTCTTTGCCACAAACTCCAAGTGGGACCTTTCTCTCCAGCAGCAGTGTAGAGGATGTTCTTTACATCCTGTCCCATCCGTACTGGCCCCAGGGCCACGGCACGGGCTATCTCTTGCTTAATCTGCTCAAAAGCCTGCTGCTGCTCAGGACCCCATGTAAACTCATTCTTCATTCGCGTCACATGATAAAGGGGGCTTACAATGAGGCTGTAGTTTGGAACATGCATTCTCCAAAAGCCCACTACGCCCAGAAACGATTGTGTCTCTTTCTTATTAGTGGGCGGAGACATGGCAGTGATTTTGTCGATCACATCTGTCGGGATGTGACGACGTCCATCTTGCCACTTTATACCTAGGAACTGAATTTCCTGGGCAGGTCCTTTCACTTTGCTTCGCTTAATAGCGAAACCAGCATGCAGAAGGATCTGGATTATTTGCTCTCCTTTCTCAAAAACTTCCTTTGCTGTGTCGCCCCACACAATGATGTCATCAATATACTGTAAGTGCTTAGGAGCACCGCCCTGTTCCAGTGCAGCTTGGATCAACCCATGGCAAATGGTTGGGCTGTGTTT
Organism: Lophura swinhoii; assembly: GCA_030408155.1. NCBI lineage: Eukaryota > Metazoa > Chordata > Aves > Galliformes > Phasianidae > Lophura > Lophura swinhoii. The sequence continues at coordinate 4,043,648 of CM059492.1, read as the reverse complement.
CCACCCCTGGGGCAAACGATTCCAGGTATATTGGATGCCCCTCCAGGTGAAAGCAAACTGTGGCCTACATTCTTTGGCCAAAGGAATGGAGAAGAAGGCATTAGCAATGTCAATGGTGGCATACCATTTAGCTGCTTTTGACTCCAGTTCATATTGGAGTTCTAACATGTCCAGCACAGCAGCACTCAGTGCGGGTGTGACTTCATTCAGGCCACGGTAGTCCACCGTCAGCCTCCATTCTCCACTAGCTTTACGCACTGGCCATATGGGACTATTAAAAGGTGAGTGAGTTTTGCTGATCACTCCCTGACTCTCTAGTTGACGAATCAACTTATGAATGGGGAGCAAGGAATCCCTGTTGGTGCGGTACTGCCGCCTGTGCACCGTTTTTGTAGCAATCGGTACCTGTTGCTCTTTCATTCGTAGCAACCCCACAGCAGACGGATCTTCTGACAGGCCAGGCAAAACAGACAACTGCTTAACACCTTCTGTGTCTACAGCAGCTATTCCAAAGGCCCATCGATACCCTTTGGGATCCTTAAAATATCCCCTTCTGAGGTAATCAATACCAAGTATACATGGAGCCCCTGGGCCAGTCACAATAGGGTGCTTTTGCCAGTCTTTACCAGTGAGGCTGATTTCGGCCTCCAACATAGTCAGCTCTTGGGAACCCCCAGTCACCCCATGAATATAAATTGATGTTGTCCCTTGGTGACTCGAGGGCATTAGAGTGCACTGAGCACCAGTGTCCACCAGGGCCTTATATTTCTGTGGTTCTGATGTGCCAGGCCATCTAACCCACACAGTCCAATATACTCTATTATCCCTTTCCCCCCCCTGGCTGGGGGCAGGGCCCCTCTATTTGTTACCTCCGTTGTCTGCAGCAACTGGAGCAATCACCTTTTTGGAGAAGTTCACCTTGGCGGTTGATCTGTCTTGTAATTCTTTTACCCGTGCTTGAAGTGCAGGAGTAGGCTGTTTATGCCACTTCTTCATATCTTCTCCATGGTCACGTAGGTAATGCCACAAGGCAAAACGTGACGTAGTCTTACTGCTGTCACTTGCTCGAGCAGGAGAACGTCTTCTTTTGATAGCTGAGACGTTGGATGACACCGGCTGGGAGGAAACCAAGTTGATCAGGCCCTCCAGTAGGCCGTTCTGGGAATTCTGGTCCCCATTGGATGTATCAGTTACCACCGTGGATCCATCAGCATTAGGCACGGTTGACAGTTTGTCTATCATATCTTCTTGTTTGTTTTCTATTCTGTTCAGCTTTTCAGCTACTTTTACGATGGCTGAAACACAAGCTCGCAGAGGGCTTAAATGTAACTCAAAGTCTTGAAGTTTATTAATCAGTTCGTTTATAAGGGGTCTTCTTTCCCCTCTGCCATACATTGCTGCAAATGTACTGGCGTACCTTTCTGGTGCAGTCTTTGTGAATGTACGCCACATATTTGGTGTACACCTGACTCTCTCAGGATCATGCTCTTGATCCGGCTCATCAGGAATGAAATCGGGGCTATGTAGCGTTTCCACCACAGCATATTCTCTCAAATAACTGATGCCTTTTTCTATATCAGTCCATTTCTTTTTCTCAGGCATCAGATCGTCTTTGAAGGGGTATCTTTCTTTTACAGCTAACAGCATCCTCTTTCTTCTCTTCTAACGGAGTCGAGATTCGTTTCGTTTTCCGTCCTCTCACAGGGGCAACTGATATCAATTGTGGTGCCTCCTGTGGTTGATCAGGTTGGTCAGTTTCAATGCTCTCACCCTCCAGCTCAGCTTGGAGTCTGTCTTTTTCAATCATGAGAGCATTTAGTTCAGACTGAAGGGTGTCTCGCTCAGTTTGGACAGTGTCCCGTTCAGACTGGAGAGTGTTGAGTTTAGATTGCAGGGAGTCTCTCTCGATTTGGAGGGCATCTCGTTGAGACTTGAGGATATCCCTCTCAGACTGGAGGGCTTCTCTCTCAGATTGGAGGTCTTTTCCCTTGACCAGGAGACTCTCTCTCTCAGCTTGGAGATTCTCCCGCTCTGCTTGGAGTCTCTCCTTTTCAGCTTGGAGACACTCTTGCTCATTTCGTACTGCCTCCCTGAGACTCTCCCTTTCAGCTCTCAGACACTCTCTCTCAATTTCACAAACTCTCTCCCTCTCTGGGATACTATTGAATAAGGCCCGATAAGCATTAGCTAGGCCCCAAATCATTTGTGCCTCCTCAGATCTGCCTGAGCCGCAACATTCCTGTCTCAAGTATGCATTTAAGCACTCAGGGTCTTCCAGGTGTTCAGGAGTGAAGTTCCATGACACCGAAGACGTCCATCTCTCTAAAGTCTCTCCCAAGCCTCTCCACACTCCCTGCCACTCAGTATTCTCTGGTTCTGGGGAAGGCTTCCTCAAAATATGACAAATACAAATACTGAGTGAAATGATGAGAAGAACATTCAGGGAGATTGACAACATGATGAGGTGAGCATTCAAAAACTGCATAAAGGATTCAAAGGAGAGACTGGGAGCCTGCTTAGAAATCCCAAGTTCTGTAAAATTAGCAGCTCCCTCTGCCAACAGGTTTAAAAGAGAAAGCAGAATCATTTTTTTTCTCTTTCTTTACAAAAACAAGATAGCAGTGCTCAAAGTTTACAAATATCCCAGAATATTGGCAGTCCGCCTAGACTTTCAAGGTCAAGTTCTCAGTGAGCACCTATGAAAAAGATAAACTTTCCCAACGAAACTCTCTGAGAGCAGAGAGAGATTCGTTCTAAAAAACTAAAAAGCAGCTTTTGCCCGCATTCTCCACCAAGAATGTCAACGGTTTACGGGCTGGTTCGGCCCAGTTCCGTGACTAGCGGGGCGGAGGGATCCGCAGATCCGCGCCTCCGGAAAAAAAGGGAACAGGGGACCCCAAAATAAGTAGAAACAGCGGCAACGATCTGAGGAGAAACAAACTAATTTACTAAATATATTATCGGAATGCAAGATAACACACTATAATACAATATAATTAAATTTGAACCTAATAAATCAAATATAATGAGAGAGAGAGAATGTCCGAAAGGTGGGTAGGCCTCACCACAACGCGGAGAGCTGAGGTGAGATGCGCAGTCCAGTTGAGCAGCCGGGAGAAAAAGGGAGGAGAGCCGACGAAGAGCAGGCAAAAGAAGAGCGCATCAGGTGACCTTGCCAGGAGTTGTATCTCGAGACTCTCTGTGACCGCAAAGTCCCCTGGGGAATGTAGTTCTTCTTCTCTTCCAGGCAGGTACCCAGAGCTTGAGCATTAACAGTTAAACTCCCAGTGCCCCACATGATGTTATGATGTGGAATACCGAAAACCAAAAGTCACAAAACCATGACACGTGCTTACTATGGTAGAGGCAACCACTGGGTGGCTTGAAACATATGCAGTACCCCATGCTACCGCCCGAAACACCATACTGGGTCTCGAGAAACAAGTCCTGTGGTGACATGGCACCCCAGAAAGAATTGAGTCAGATAACGGGACTCATTTCAAAAATTCTCTTGTAAATACTTGGGCCAAAGATCATGGCATTGAGTGGATTTATCATATCCCCTATCATGCACCAGCTTCTGGTAAAATTGAACGCTACAATGGGTTGTTAAAAACCATGTTGAAAGCAATGGGTGGCGGAACATTTAAGCATTGGGAGAAGCATTTGGCAGAAGCCACCTGGTTGGTCAATACTAGAGGATCGATCAATCGTGATGGTCCTGCTAGCTCCCTACATACTGTCAAGGGAGATAAGGTCCCTGTAGTGCATGTAAAGAACATGCTGGGAAAAGCAGTTTGGGTCTTTCCAGCTTCTGGGAAGGGCAAACCTCTTCGTGGAACTGTTTTTGCCCAGGGACCTGGGTCCACTTGGTGGGTGATGCAGAAAAATGGGGATGTTCAATGTGTACCACAAGGGAATTTGATGTTGGGGGAGTGCAGTCAGTGATTCCATGTATATATATAGGTTTGTGTGTGCACATGTTTAGTGTTTGGTAATTATATTTTGTTTGTATATGTTAAGCATGATGTAGTGATGTAGAATAAGGGGTGGAATGTCATGGTTTTGTGATTTTTGGTTTTCGGTATTCCACATCCATAACATCATGTGGGGCACTGGGAGTTTAACTGTTGGTGCTCAAGCTCTGGGTACCTGCCTGGAAGAGAAGAAGAACTACATTCCCCAGGGGACTTTGCGTTCACAGAGAGTCTCGAGATACAACTCCTGGCAAGGTCACCTGATGCACTCTTCTTTTGCCTGCTCTTCGTCGGCTCTCCGCCCCTTTTCTCCCGGCTGCTCAACTGGACTGCGCATCTCACCTCAGCTCTCCGCGTTGTGGTGAGGCCTACCCACCTTTCGGACATTCTCTCTCTCTCATTATATTTGATTTATTAGGTTCAAATTTAATTATATTGTATTATAGTGTGTTATCTTGCATTCCGATAATATATTTAGTAAATTAGTTTGTTTCTCCTCAGATCGTTGCCGCTGTTTCTACTTATTTTGGGGTCCCCTGTTCCCTTTTTTTCCGGAGGCGCGGATCTGCGGATCCACCCCTTATTCTA